>VWYE01004093.1:605520-731912 GCA_013398995.1 Alaudala cheleensis
TTTTTTTTTTTTTTTTTTGTTCTTAAATGTTTTGATACTCCCCTGGCAATTCCTTTGCTCATGAGCAAACAGCACATCCTTATACCAAGAGATATGAGCTGTACCCACAAAAGAATGAGCAAAGTAATTCTGTTTCTCTCCACACTGCTGGAAGTGCCCTGTTCTTCCTTCCAGCCCTGGATCAGGAAACGGCCCCATTCAGTTTTAAATGGAGCAAATACTTGCACTTTTTAAAAAAAGTTCTTCACAGCCATCTTTGAATTTTATCAACAAGATTATCAATGACCAGAATTCCCATGCTGTCTCTTCTCCACCCACCCCCACAATGATTCCTGCAACACACCTTTTGCATAGTACCACCCAGGAAAAACAACCCCCTTATGCAATCGAAGGTATTGTTTCATCTTCAGTTTCTTGCTTTGCCAGAGGCCATGAGAGCTTATTATGAGCAGGTGGTGGTAGGTAAAGTCCTAGACTTTGCTTTATTATTTGTGTGCATTTACAGCCTTCCTATGTGACAGTCTCATTTAGTCAGTGCTGCAGGCAATCTCTGTCTGTACTCAAAATATATTTAACAGCTACATATAGGGAACAATCACAGGGGAAGGTAAAAAGCATACAAAGGCAAAAGCAACTTAGACAGGAATTGGAGCCAGAGGAATTCATGGCTGGGGTTCTTTCATTACCTAAGAGGACACAGATTTTGCAGAGCATGCAGAGTCTGCTTTTACTGATTCTATTTTTGTTGATATTTTGTCTTTTGCCATTGTTTGCTTAAAATAATTTCTCAGGAGACACCTGGTTTCAACTGGCTGCAAATTTTAGCAAAGTATCTGAAACTGAAAAATTGGATTATTCTCTACAGAAGACAACTGCTTTATAAAGCACGTGAAATATCTGTGAATCTTGGCATTATATATTGGGGAATATGACAAGTTCCTGTAAACTCACAGACACAACCAAGAAATAGTGCTAAAAAAATATTTTTCTCTCTCGTCAAACCTTCAGCTGGAAAGACTGGGGGGATAGTACCTTTAAAGTCTTTTTCTGGTACTCACTGGAATGTTCACATTTTAAATTTCTTTTATGTGCTTTCTTCCCAAAGTCCTTGTAGCACTTATTATCTCACAAAGTTTGCCTTATCCCCTTCCTGCCACCCTGTCACCACTTCAGAAATTACTAAGCTAGGGCTGAGAAAAATCATTTGCTCTGTGTAATCCCAAAGTGAAGACCTTAAACTGGCAAACAGAAACCAATTTCTAACCTCTTTACAAACTATCCCTTCCTCTGTTTCCATTATTTTCTGTAGATTTTCTGTGCTATAGGTGCTTATAAGTATTTTGGCTGAGTGATTAGGCAGAAAGTGCAGTATAGTCCAGTTTGTCATTGGACACCCTATCAGGACTGTCTAACAGCCTGCCTGTTTCTGATACTTACCTAAATCCTGATTAATTTCCTCCTTTCCCCACACCAATGCTGCAGTTTTGAGACCATAATAGAAACAAGTTTCAGGATGTCCTAGTTTCTTCAGGGATAAAATTTAGTATTTTCTTCATCCCAGAAATGTAGGATGGTGATTAGATGATAAGATTTATGTTGTCTCCATTTTCAAGGTGTTTTTATTTGTTCAGCATATTGACTCCCTAAGAAACTTTAAGTGTATTAGAAACAAAGACCTACCCAGGAATGTAGAAAATAATGTGCTGTTCCTCATACACAGTATAAGAAAATATTTCGTTTTATCCAATGTGCAAAGAGATAATCATCATTTTCCCAGTCTTTTTACTCTCATGTTATAGGGCAAGGATAGCAGAAATATGTGCATCTTGCCCCTTATACCAGTGCAAGAGTGCCCACCCATTTTTCTCATCTTTCCCTTATATATCTTATCTGAATTATAAGAGGCTTTTGCTTTCTCTGCCCCTCAATTTATTCTGAACAAGTATTTGTCTACCCAATCATGAAATCCTCCAGTAACTGGGATTTTATAACCTGCCTAAGTACTCCTTTCTGGTAGTTCACTTAATATTCTTAACTCAAATAATTTCCCTCAATTTCCAAAGAGAATTTAAAAAATGAAACAAAACACCCACACAGACTTCATTTCTTCCAAGTAATTTTTACCTTACTCATCTCTGGCAAGATTCTTCTAACTTACATTTAGATGTCCATAAAACAATATTTGAAGTTGTGCTGACTCTTATTGGCTTCTTCTGCACTAACTGGAGAAAATGAGACATTTCTAGACTTCTATTCATCTGGCCTATTTTAGCTAATCAGTAACATTAATCATGACCCCAAATTTCCTACTTCACTCACTTAGTTAGAGAGAGACCTCATGTAAATTAAGACATAGAGCTAGAGCTTTACATTTGGCAAGTTCTACCTAGAAGAGAACCCAAAGAACAATGTTACTACTTAAGACTCACAAATTTCTGAATTAAGACCAATCTTACCAATGGTATCCAGAAACTGCCAATAGCATCACAATAGCTGCTCAAACATACAAAAATTAATCTGGTATCTCATAGTCAGTTCAAGTATGAAAAAAAACCCCAAAATGAAGAGGAGTACAAAATAAATGGTCATAAATTAAAGATGTCCAAGGATTTTTTAAAAAATATATCAGGTAATTAACTATGATAAGGATGGAGAGAAGATGCATGAAAATAGGAAAAAGTGAATGAAAATTTTCCAGATTCATATAAAAAATGAAATAATTATCTGCTTTTAAAGAACCTAGAATTTAATTAAAAGCTGAACTAAAAGAAATAAATGGACTTCTAGCTGTTAAAATAAATGTGGAGTAAACTTTCCAAACATTAATGTTTTCAGAGATGCAGTAGTGATGTGAGTGCCTCTGAAGTGAATGTCTACCCCCTTGGATTTGTCCTTTGTCTCTACTCATCTTACTGTGCAGCAGTGGCACAAGCAGTTCAAGCCTTCAGAAAGTAATAAGAAGATTTCAATCAAAAAACCCCTTGGGGGACATTCAAGCCAATGACTGAGAGAAATAAGGAAAAAGAAAAAACTTGCTTGAAAGGTTCCCTTTCATGCTGAGATAAATTTGCTCACATTTTTCCAAAAACACAAAGTAAACTTTAAAAAGTCATAGTTGTCAGTCATGAAGGTAAGTATCCAGAGGTTTTTCTTTTCTTTTTTTTTTAATGCAGAAATTCATGGAGTGTATACTTATTTTTTTTCAATTACTCTTTTTCCCAGAAGCCTACCTTATTCAATACAAAAGAGACACATTATGCAAAGAATTAGCAAATTTTCAATTAGCAATTTTTCTTTTATGCCTTGAACAAAGGTTCCACTATATGAGGACAAGGCTGCTTCAAGCCAACGTTTCCATTACCTTTTTCAATACACACCTTGTAAGAAGGTTTGAGAATAAGATGTGGAATGCCCATTCAAGCATCTTCAGAAAATCTGAGGACACATTTTTTCACAGAATAAAATTTAAAATTAAAAGCTCTAATCAAGATAAATAGTCAAATTCTTGCAAAACATTACGCAAATACATCTGACCCAGGCTAACTCTAACTTCTTTTTTCGTTTTGTAGTTATGAGGTTTGAGCCAAAGACATCTGGGGAGCACTGGGCTAGGTTAATTTTTATCTAAAATTAAAATATGTAAACATGAAAGAGGACAGAAGGTAAATACTACATGCACTTTAGCAGAACTTGCTGCTTATTATTTCTTGTGGAGTTACTAAAAGTGGACACTTTTTAAAAGTAAAAGCCTGGCTGCATATTTTTGCAGTTCACTGTGCTGAGAGGCACTGAGGCATCCTTGAGGCTGACTACTGGGAGTTCTGGAATATAAAAATAACTAGAAAAGTGTGCATTTGATTTACAAAAATAAACACCTCAGTAACTTGTGAACTGTGCATCAACAAATGAACACTACTTAGCTGTAAAAGATTGAGTTCTAAATGAAAAAAAAAATTGCTGAATTTGTGATCACCCAGAAGAAATTTGCATTGCAAATAAGTGACACTTTGAAAGGGTCATATCAATTCTTGTGTGTGTTTCAACACTGCTGAAGCTTAATTTATGTACTGTCATTGGAGAGAGGGAAGTATAATGGATTTTTAATTATTCCAAGTTTCAAAGAGCAAATGCGAGGTAGTCCAGTTTCCAGACAAAGCAGGAAGAGAATTAAGAGTTATAAAGAGCAAATTACACAGTCACGTCCTATTAAAATTTTCTTGGAAATGTGACATTCTTATTTTTTAAAATGTTTGCATTAATTTCTTGATTCACTCCAAGGGTACAATGCTTTATCACATTTTTAAATGGCTAACAAGGTTTCATGCACCAAATTTACTCTGTTTTATTTATATTTCCACATACCTCCTCACTTTTGGATAAGTAGGTTGATGTACCCTACAAAGGCAACAAAGTTCTGCTATTACAATTAATATTTTGGGTTTTTTTTCCAGTTCCTTGTGAAAGTAAAAAGTTATTTACATATTTGAAAAAGTTCTTCATTCTCAGATCATGAAATAAGGTACATCATTAATGGGATTTTCAAGCTTAAGTTCTTTTAGCAACTGCTAGTACTTAGGATGAGAATTTAAAGAGCCAGTTGATAGTCTGATTCTGGAAAATTATTGCATTGCTGTGGTTTTGAATCTTAAATAATTTTGTTCTTTAATAGCTGATTGATTACAAGGTAGATAGCACATATACCTCTTTGTATTTGTTTCTGTTCCCTAATAACATGATCCACCACTAGAAAAGGTCACAAAAAAACTTAGTAACTTTGATATGGATTTAATTCATCACAATGCACAGAACATTTTTCCTCCCTAAACCTACCAGAGCTTTCTCACTAAAACTAATATTTAGTGTACTCACTGCTCCCCCAACATACATCTTTCCAAGTCTTCCATATCTCATTTTTTCTTTTCATCCTGTTTACCACAGAAAGCACATTTGACATGGGCTTTCTTTAAAATAGGCAAAGTTCTAAATGTTAGTTTTTAGTTCCATTCATCTAAATATAGACAATTTTGATAATTAGACAGAATTGGGTTGAACTCTTTGAATAGTTTTAGTTTTAGAAGGTATCTGGAGATCTTACAAGAAAATATTTAGAAATTTAGAGCTGTTCTGCTTTTGGTTCTGGAATACTGCAGCAAACCCTGTTGGTGTTTCATCATTTCCAGTTCCATCTGGAACCCATAAGGCAAATTTGCATACATAAAAATAAAATGTTATTTGAATATTTCAGATCTTCATTAAAGGCTTGGTCTAATTTCAGGTCTAATCACAGATGAAGCTCTAGTGGTGTTGGGGGACACTTAGATTCGGACTAGTTCATATCTAATTTTCATCATTGGGAAGAGTGCCTTCTCTTGGGAAAAGGCAATAATTAATAACTGCTGCTTTTTCTCAAGATTATTGGAAAGTGAAACTAGAAGTAAATTGATTAGATTAAAATACTTGTTATGCCTTTTAACAGGCTTTGAAGGAGTGCAAGGAAGGGAAGGTAAGAATTCAAAGTAAAAAAGTTTGCATGCACCTATTGCTGATAATTCATATTATTTAGTGCAGAAATTTCTTCAGTAGAGCATAGGACTGGTTGTGGACTCTCCAAATGAGTCTCTATATGGCAGTGACAGCTATGCTTCAACCATAAAGGAAATAAAATATATTTTTATTACTGTGTTAAAATTTTTGAAATAGATTGGTTTCATAGCTTTTTAGAACATTACTTCATTGTGTTTCACAGCAGGAAAATTCACACTGGGACCTTTTGAATGCTCCTGGTGTCTGGAGAGCTCAGGCACAATTTAGAGGGCTTGCAATTGAGCTGTCTGGGAATCCACAGAAGGAAACCCACTACTTCCATTATTTTGAGTTATTAGTGTTTGGTTCCTTTATTTTTCTAATACATACACAGTGTGTAACAGTTGATTTCTTTTCTCAAATTAGATTTAACAGTAAATGTGATAACAGTTTCACCAGAAATGTTCCTATACCACAGAGACTGTGGCCACATCTGCTATCAATAACATAAAGTAATATCTGGGACACTCCAGAGGCTCCTAAAAGTGGAAACAACATCTACAGTATCGAGTTCTCAAACCAGAAAATTATGAAATGGCAACATCATAAAATTCACCTCTGTGAGTAATGGCAGACATGGATACAAGTTTCAGGCTCAGCCTTAAATATAATCTATTACTTCTGCTCCTGCCATTCCCTGGTGACTGCTGCTGCACTCTGCAGGATGGAGAATGCAAGCTACCACAAATGTGTATTTGCTACTGTTGGTAGACTGTCTATGAGAAAAACATATAAAA
Source organism: Alaudala cheleensis (assembly GCA_013398995.1). Classification (NCBI taxonomy): domain Eukaryota; kingdom Metazoa; phylum Chordata; class Aves; order Passeriformes; family Alaudidae; genus Alaudala; species Alaudala cheleensis. The sequence continues at coordinate 611,841 of VWYE01004093.1, forward strand.
AGGGAAATCAGACATATGGCATCCTTCCTGGGGAAGTTTTCCAGGAGGTATTTCAACCTGCTTTGAGGGAAAAGTGTGAGATGACATCTCTCTCTTCAGGAAATAGTTTTGGAGGTTGGGCCTGGTGAAGTTCTCTGGGAACAGAGAAAAGAAAAATAGTTTGCTTCTTCTAGTGTTCAAGATTATAGCAGATAGGTATAGTGAGGAGTAACTAATAATAGCATGTATTTCAAAAAATATTTTTCAAACAAAAGAAATATTTTTTTTATCAAGCAAAACCACAGAATCAGAAAGTGCAGGTATTTATCCTTCTGAACATTTTTGTAATTTTCTGCAACATCACAGGTAAAAAGGATACTTCATGTGGTTGGTGCTCTGTCAGTTGAAGTCCTACTGTTACTAAATGCATCAAGCATTTATCCTGCGGGTGCACAGAGATGAGAAAAATAAGGACCAGAATAAAGCATTCAGTGTGGACTGTTAAAAGCAGTAGCACCTCCCACCACGCTGCAGCTAACCCAGCCTTGGAGAGGTGAAAATTGTTTCCTTGTACAAATACTTGTTGCTACAGAAATAAAGCTGAGAGAGATCTGTGAATTATGTTGCCATCATGCACAAGTTTTAAAATAAAAGCACTTATGAATAATGAGCAAGTTCTCCCAAGTCCTGACTTGAAAACCCCGAACTTCTGTGATGCAAAAAATAAAAAGTACAGACATTTAGAAATGATGCCACAAAAGTGTACAGAGAGGTACCACAGAGACTTAACTGGCTTGCAAACATGCCGTTATCCTATAAGGAGTTGCCAGTGAAAATGAGTGATGAGAACAAGTAATGAAGAATGAGTAATTAAGTAATGAATAATTTAATCAAGATTAAACTGTTTTTGGAGATATGTAAGTGTGATGGACATACATTTTCACCTGCTTTCAGTTTTCTTTTCTGATCTGGTGTTTTCCAGGCAATATGTGACCACTTGGGCATTGTTCTAACAGGAGTAAGGTTCTCCTTCTTGTAAATTTTGATGAGAAAAAGGCCTTTGGCATGGGTCTTCCACACCCTTTATATATACTTGGTTTACTCTATGATGTGTACTGAATACATGTGCCTGTTATCATCAGAAATCATCCAGTCTGATCCTGATAATCTCTCCTTTGGAAGCCAATACAAACAGGCGTAGTTGTGGCAAATTACTGTCATCTCCTCTGGTCATATCACTGCCATGACAAGAGCAATTCTTCTCTTTTCAGCAGATTGACAAGGCTCATTCTCCTTTAACTAGTCTTAACCTAGTTATGGTACTTTAACTAATAACTAAGGGTTTTCTTACTGACATCAAGAAAATTGATGAGTTAAAATAAATTGCAGATGAAACCCTAGTGCCTGTTAGATCCACAGATTTGATGTCAATCATAACAGGGTTGAGACTTCCTAAATAAAAAGTAAAAAAGAAGAAAAAGAAAAAAGAAAGAAAAGAAAAGCTTGTGGAAACATGTCAAGTAAAAAAATATATTTTCATTTTCTTTTTGTCATCACTGGGATATTAACAAAAGGCACCAAAGATCCACATGACATATGATTGACAAAGTTTTTGTCTTTCTGCCTGCACTCAGAAAAAACCCAAACACCACAACTGAATGTGTGAAGTCTGTTTTCTGGCAAAATTTACCACATAATCTGAAAGAGCATTTATTTTAAAAAAAAAAAATTCTGACTAAGGTCCATATCCCTTCCTGGATTTCTTTTTTATTCTGATCAAGACATAGGAACAGACATCAGGATCAAGAAGCTCACATCAAAGTTGTTTTCCGTGTGTTGCAACTACAAATTCAAAGAGTGATGCTATTACAGCAGAATATATTTAGTCATTTCTATAATCATGGTATGAACAGAGAAGACACTTTAAAATTCACCTAACTGAAAACCTAGAAGATCTGACAATCTACAGAAATATTTACAAACAAAAAGACATTACAACTTGTAATCAAAATCTCCTGAACAGAAATTTGCAGGAAATTGTTTAACACCAGAAACACGGTAAAGCACACTGAAAGGTCGGATTGATTAAAGCATTTTACAGACTATTTTATTTTTTCTGTACTTCACTGGGGTGAACTTAATTTGTACCACCTCTGAATGATGAGCAGCTCTTTCACTTTACACCACTGTAGAAAGAGAATGGAAGATGACCCTCCTTGCAGCTCAGAAGGCTGAGAGGTTCTCCCTCTGTGGTGGTGTACAAGCTCCAAACCCTGCCATCTCTGCTGCTGTCCACACAGAGGGCTGATGACCCTTCTGTCAGTAAGATCTGTTTCTCCAGACTATAAAGATTTCTATAAAGAAATCTTTATAGTCTGGAGAAAACAAACAGCGCCATAGGGTAAATTTCCATGTGTTCTAACTTTTCTGTCTGTGGAATGGTGCTCTCAGTGGATTGGAAGTGATGTAGATTCTGTTTGAGGTTAGAGTGTAACACTAACCAATAGAGGTGGCAACAGCATTCTTTCACTGAATGAACTCAATGAAAAACACAGGGATCTGTATAATGAAAGTTATGTGTCAGTAAAATAGATTTAATGCAGAGAGTGTCTAAAAAGTTTATTGGAATGAGGAAGCAACATATTTCCATTGTTCTAATGTATTATGACAATAAAATTTTGTATTAAACTAAAAATTTTGAAAATTTAATCAAAATATATTAACAGAAATCTGGTCCTTGAAAGTCAGCTGTGATTGAACAGATGTTAGGGAGTAAAATCTTTGATAAAAACCTCTGACAGCTAATTATTATTTTGCTTAAAAGTTTCTTCTTTCAAAGCAACGTCAATGCAGGAGGATATGTGAAAATGAATAAAAAGAATGAGGTGTCATTTGACATTCTTTACTATAAAATTAACAATACGCATTTATGTCAAGGTTATAACAGCACAGATGTAATACATTACATTGGCATCTTGGTTCATTTCATGACAAACTTTGCAGCAAAAGTGTCCACCCCCTAGACCATAAACTACAATAGTGAGTAACATTTATGTATTTTAGATTGTGGAATGGATAGGAATATAGGGTAATGCACAGCCTAATATACATACCAAAGTAGTTAGTCAGTGGTTTTTTTATGTTGTAGACATTGTATAAGTTAAAAATAATTAAAATTTGTCATCAGTCTAATGTGTACTCATATTTGAGTGATAAAAAGAGTCAGCATTTTACTTTACCATAGGTTCTCCTGAGAATTATATTGGCACATATTCATGTACACCTGTAATTCCTTCTAAATGCATGGATTGAGTTCTTTGTTCTGTGAAATCGTTGAATCATAGAATTATTAGGGCTGAGAGGGACCTTGAAATTCATTTAGTTTCAACTCAGCTGCTGTAGGGAGGGAACCTTCCACTAGGACCAGGTTGCTCAGAGACACATCTTGCCTGGCCTTGAACACCTCCAGGGATGGGGTATCCATAATCTCCCTGGGCCCCTTGTTCCAGTGCCTCACTTCCTAAGTAAAGAATTTCTTCCTAATATCTAATCTAAGCCTGCCCTCCCTCAGCTCAAGACCATTCTCCCTTGCTCATTCTCACATGCCCTTGTGAAAAATCAGCAACTAGTTTTTGTTTATAACTGTATATATATATATATATATAAAATAATAAATCAGGTCAACTTTAATCCATAGACTTCATCAGTTCCCTGAAGAAAAGAAAAATGCTCTTAATAATATGCAGAACTGGAATGATTCATTTTTGGGAATTTTTGTACTACTGTAAATTCTGTAAAGGGTAATGTAATTATTAGTCCTATTGACATAAAAAATCGTGGATGAATGCCAGCAAACAAGATTTGGCAAAAATTCTCTTTCTCATAGATTCAAGCAGTTTCTCTTTGTCCCATTAACTTTTTTGAGTGAACAAGTGAAGATGTGATGTGTTTTCTAACAGTATAATGCAAAAAGGCTTAATTTCATTCCATCACTGGTAAATAGGTTGTTACTTCAAAAAAGTTTTATTAAAAAAAAATTTTAACAAATAGCAAATAAGTAGTTTGAATCCTTTAAAATTGCATGTGTGACAAATACTTCTTTATCTGGTGCAAGACAAAATGATAAATAATTTATTTCACTAAATATTACAGCATCATATTATACAGAAAATGTCAAAATGAATAGTTAAATACATGCTACTAATGAATAAAGATATAAGCTGTTGACCCACTGAAGTAGCACATCTACAAAGCTGTGAAATCTTTTGGCATTGAAATTTTGTCTATCCCACTGAGTGGCATCACCTCACCTTAAGGTGTCTCCAGGATAGGTGTAACATTTGTTCAAGGGTATCTATACCTTAAATTTATTCCATCAACTTACTCAATGGCATCTGTGGCCTCCAGAGGTTTATTCATTCCCCAGTAAAGCTGAATGTAGGTTCCATCAGATAACTGCATCCTAACCTCCCATGCCTGGTCAGTCTGCTGCAAAGGAGACCCACAGTGTTAGTGACTGGTAAAGGTCTGTTTTCTAAATGGACCTACCATTCCTATTGTAGGAATCCCAAGATCTTCTAAGAGATGAAAAACGGAATGCAGAGAACATCAGATTTCTTTTCTTTTTTCAGCTTTTTGACAGTAGCCAAGCATCATTTCATACTATTAGTCATCTTGAGAGTGACAGTGGAAAAAAAATGAAAATACATGTCTCTTTTCTTTAGCACTAGTATACATTGATGTATTAAAGTAGGTCAACACCAGAATTCACACTTCAGACTGATGAATATAAGAATAAGATGAACTCTGGAACTTGAATGACTGACAAAAAAAAAGTTTCAACAGAAACAATAAGGAGAAGTTTCAGTGTAAGGGTGTATAAAACAACTATTATGTAAAACTCTTTTAAAGTACTTTTTCTTGGACAGCTTTAATGGCTAACTTTCTTTTCTTTTTAGGTAGTGACAATACAAAATTTAGGAGAATGCTTCATATTTCACATAAAACATAAAACATAACGGATCTTGTCAGCCAAAACCATGTGAGGCCAGGAGTATAAAGGTCTATCTCATAAATAGCAAGCAATTAGCTTTTGTATTTGCTGCTTTGTGCTTACAATAAAGGATAATGCTAGATTAGAACATTACATTTTTAAACAAATACAAAAATTAACCAGCTTAAAAGGAAGGCAAATACAATGGATTTATCAAATGAATGGCTATTCTGCAGGAAGCATTTTACTGAAACTTGTGTAGTATTCCTCTCTTTAAATATCCTTTTCCTGAGAATGTAAAGAAATTTAACAATGTAAATGTAAAGAAATCAGTAACAAAGAAAAAATAATATGAAAAAAGAAAACAATTTCAAAAATAATTACTAAAATATTTATGACACAAGGTATTTAGTACTAGATCACAATCACATAGTGTACATATTTAATATGGAATTTAATACAGTTATGTGTGTTTCTGTGTATGCATACTCATTCTTCCCTGGATGAACCATACAAGTTTCACCTTTTAAACTGTATGAAAGACAGATAAGGGAAACAAGAAAGGAAATATATACCTTCATGGAAGTAAATGAAGCAATGACTAGAACATAACGAGGCACTGAGTCATAATTCTCTTTGCTGAGACAAAAGTTTTCCCAATGGAGAGAAAACATCTGGTACTTAAAAGGCAGGGTTCTTGATTTTGGCATCTCTTCAGATGCTCAATGATCTTTTGGCATCTCTAAATGACAGAAAATGATCAGAAGTGACAGACTGACTATCCAGAATCAATATATACTGTGAGCAGTGAAAACTACCACAAATGAAATAGAAGCATCCCTGCTTACAGAGAAAACGAAGAAAATTAAATTGAAGAAATAATGTTTGCATTTACTTTATGATCACATCTGCATTTTTTCCCACTCAGACAAAATATCCTCCTGGCATCCTGTTCAGACTCTAACATGAAAAACATTGATCATTTTGGGTTAGAAGCTAGGTTTCATAGTTTAAAATAAGAATAATTTGCATTCTGAGGAAAGAGGACTCGTTGTAAGTGTAACTACATACAACCGATCTACAGTTTGGTTCTATTCTGTGGTGTGAACAGAGCATCAGAGAGGAAGATGGAAAAGAAGATTTCTTAGTCCAGAAAGTTGTCTCCAATTACAATTTTTAAAGATTGCTTATGAAAAATCATTTGTAAATCTGAATGGTTATGTCTACATCATTTAATTACAAAATAAAATTGTTGTGCTATCGTTCTGTTTGGTTGTATCCTATTATGGGAAAAACATCAAAATAGGCAGAGCTTTTACTTTATCTGAAATGGTTATGAAAGGAAAAAAATCCCAGTATGAAGTGATGCAAGTCCTTCACAGCTGTGGGCTAGAGATAGTCTAGGAAATTGCAAGTCATTCAGACTGTTGACAGCTGATCTAATGATCCATGAAGTAGTCCAAATCTATGCTAGTAAGATCCTGTATTGCCCAAAAGTGGATAGCCATAACCAGGCTATGAGTGGGCTGTGGTCCATTCCCGCTGTGAGCCATGACTGGAAATTGTTTAGGAGACCATTAGTGGACAGTGTCTTCCAGAAACCAGAATGGACCCAGATCCCTGGCTTGGGAGGACACTGTTCCAGGGGCTGTTCACACAGACATACATAGGGGCAGATGTCAAGACTTGTGAGTCTGCTCTGTTTGCTTTGTCAAAGTTACCCCAGTCTGGTGCTGATAGATTTTTTTTTACCTTTCTCACATCATCTGGCTTGCACAAAATCTTTGTGGATCCCATCTCCATTTCTTCAGCTCTTCTCCAAGTTTTTGTACTATTTCTGTTGCCTTCCCACCCTCTCTAAGTGCCTGTAACATTGCCTCTGTTGCTACTGCATTTACCACTGATCTTTGGGTACCGTTCTTAGCAGAACTGCACCATCATGCTTGGACCCTGGATGATTCCAAGACACTCCACTCTCTACACAACTAGTCAGCAGTCCAAAGCTCCTTCTGGCCTTGTATGAAACAATTTGGTTTAAATACATTAGCTGAAACTATTTGGCAAAGTTTTATGTGGCATCACACTTCATGTCAAAACTAGCAAGAAAGGATATGACTGAAAACCTCTATCCTAAGAGACTATTAAAAAATTAACATTGTGATTTGAAGCATTCTAAATAAACTGGATGTCTGAGCAAGCATAACAAGCTGAATCCTTTAACAGTTCTAGGAAAACAAAAATAGGAATAAGCCCTTCCTGTGTCACGTGGTTTTTGGCAGGAGATATGCCCCTAAGTCAGTTCAGCCATAAACACTGAGTTGATGAGCCTTAGATCTTATTTATGGGCTTTCCCAGCAGTGTGACTCATCAGGACCTAAGTCATTCTTTTTGATCTCAATAGATTTGCTCTGTCTTTAAACTTTAGATTGCCATTTTATGTTATGTACTTACGTGAGTTAGAAACAGTAGCAGAGAAAAACAACCAAATCTTATTAAAAAGCCAATCAGATTGTACCAGTGATCCTAAACTATACTGGGGATGCTGTTGAAACAAACTGGCATCTTTGCTCTGCCTTCTGCAAAATTGAAGTCTTAAAATGAAAGTGTCTTCTTCAAATAACACACAAAATAATTTACATGAAATGACATGGTTTTTCTAATCCACATAAGCCCATCTGTGCTATACAGAATATGACAGAAATAGAAATTGTAAGGTTAGGGGGTAAAACTATCTATCCACCACATCAATGTTCATGTGGTAGGCCAACTGAAATAGCACATGGGCAATATAAAGCTTTGCCTATTTACTTGGTGAGTGTGGTGGAGCATATTGTGTGCCTTGGCTGATCCATTTCTGTATTGATTTTGAAATAGTGTCACAGCTGAGTGATGGTCTTGGTTAACCTGTACTGTGGACTATGCCTCTGGTTTCTTTAACATATTTTAACCCCCAGCATGCCAATATGGACATAAGCAAATAAAGATAGAGAGGACCCTTCAAAACAGCTTTCTTTAACTAATTGCTATTAATTCCATACAGCCATCAGAAATCTGTCCACTGAACTTCTTATAGCATAGATTGGCAGCAGGCTGTCATGTTTGTGGTTATACAGGCTCTTATCCATATAGAAGCTTGAGGAATTCTCTTTTGTTAAATCATAATTGTTTGCAGAATCACTTTGTATATGACAAACTCTATAAATCCAATACTTCTCTTTCCTTTGATATTTAGCTTTTTGAAGCTGTTATGGAACTAGTCTCTGGCTTGAAACCATTTCAGGACCAGCACAAGAATTCCTTCGTATGTGTTCTAAAAGCGGCTGAAATTGGAAGAAGGGCAAACCAAATGGCAAATTTGCATTAAAGCTTTTGGCTCCAATTGTCCATTTGGCTCTGTGGATCAAAATAAAATCTTTTTCCCTCTGTGTTACAAAATGTTCTTTGACCCATAGGAGACACAGAATTGCAGTTCCAGAAATAATACTGTGTGGCAGCAGCCATTTACCAATTCATAGCACAGGCCATAGAGATGTTGGAGCTGGGTGTTCTGATCAAACTGATCATCTCATTTGTTGAGGTCTCTTCCTCATACATGGAGCATGCATGATCATAACTTAATAAGCACATTCTTTTGAGTTTAAAAACTGAATGAAAAGCTCTACTTTTGGTGGGTTTTTTTGGTCGTTTTTTTTGTTTGGTTTTTTTTTTTTTTTTTTGCCTTGCTATGCCTAGTTACTATGCCAAGCATCTGTTCACAATACCCTGTACTTTACTATGACAACTGAGGGAGATCTTCTATTTCAAATGACATGATTTCCTAGGAAACTTATTTTATCTCATAATTTGAGTGCCTTCAAGCCCCATGAAAGATTTACAGCTTGTACAGTTTAACTTTTTCAAGAGTCTTGTGACCTTGAAGCACTCCTTCAATGTTATGTGTTGTTGTGCTAGAATTGCAGTCAATTTAAAATGCCTTCAGTTCTAAGGATAAAAGGAAGTATTATATTTTAGTAGTGCTCTAGTGGTTTAGATATTTATAGTTAAATACAATGAGCAGAGATTGGGGTTTTTTTTACCAGGTAACTGAATATTTCTTTAACTTAATTGTTGTTCCCATCAACTCTTGTTTCAACAAAACAAATGTAACATGAAAACTGAAAAAAACAATGGTGAAACAATAATGTGGAACTCGTTGTCATTTTCCGAGTAATGAGTTACATTCCTCAATGCCAGAACAATATACAGTCTAAAAACCAAGAGTGTAGTTTTCTTCTAAAAAACTCACAGAATCCAGAGACCTAATGTGAAATATCAAAGAGTAAGAAATATGTTTTGCTTATATCTCTGTCTTTATTTTCTATATTTTTAAATAACAGATATGATCACATTGAATAATATCTTGTGCCTGAGAAACCCATCTATGCATTTATTTATGGATGAATATGCTTAGTTACCTATCACTCATTCTTTCCTTATTAACCCTTACGTGATAATACCTTCCATTTTTTTCACTTCTGATTCAAATACCCATAAGTTTATAATCTCATTCTTAAAAGAATCAGAAATGCATTTCTGTATAATCACATAGTAAGCTGAATTGGAAGAAACCCTCAAGGGCTGTGGAATCCAACTCTTGACCCTGCACAGGAAGTGCCAAGAATTGCACCATGTACCCAAGAGCATTGTGCAAATGCTTCTTGAACTCTGTCAGGCTTGGTACTGTGACCATTTCCCTGGGGAGCCTGTTCCATTCTCTGGATAAAAAACCTTTTTCTAGCATCCAAACAAAACCTCCCTTGACACAACTTCAGGCTATTTCCTTGGGTCACCTGTTACTGATCAGCACAGAGAAGAGATCAATGTCTGCTCCTCCCATCATAAGGAAGCTGCAGCTGCAATGAGGTCTCCCCTCAGTCTCCATCTCTCCAGGCTGAAAGACAAAGTTACCTCAGCTGCTCCTCCTATAAACTTTCTAAAGGCACATGGAGAAGTGGGAGGTGATTTGAGACAGCCAGCATCATGCCACTAGTGGCCTGCTGTGACGGGGTGACTGCATCAGTGGAGAAGGGAAGGGCTACATATATCATTTATCTGGACTTCTATAAAGCCTTTGACACAGACCCCCAGAATATCTTGCTCTTTAAATTGCTTGCTTTCTTTGCAAATTCTCTTCTGGATTTAGTTTATTTTAAATGTCTATGTGGAAGACATTTATTTTCTAGAATTTCAGACCCTGCTGAAGAATTAAAACTCCACTCCCAAGATGTATTTTCTGTCATAGTGTTCTCTTGCATTTCAAGCTAAACTTGCCTTTGCTAGAGGCTTATTTGTCTCTTCTAAAGTGAAATTCATGTTGTATCCTGGATAGCATTTTACATCAACCTTTTACACATACAGAAAAAGATAAAAACATGCACTGAGTGACCTCAAAGCTTCCCAAAATTCTTTCACCAACCCATTTGTTCACTGCACAAAGGTACTTCATACACTTCCAATTCTTGTCTCAATGAACTTGGAGGAGGAGAGTAGCTGCTCTTTTTCAGAAAAAAAAAATTCTTTTTGTCATTTAGGCCTCTTTTCCTAATTAGTGGTGAGTACTTTTGGAAGATATGTCACTTCTGAGCCTCACTGCTGTTGTTATAAATGTTTCTGCCCCTTGGCTGCCACTGGAAGCAGATGGTAGGCTGACAAGCTCTATTTAAGTTTTGAGTGCCTTGAAGGAAGTAAAAGCAGTAAGGGAAGGTAATTTGAAGCATGGGGAGTATAAATCATACCTTCATCAGAATAATTGTAGAACCAGGCTTTGATCCTGGAAGGAAAACTTCTCACACAAGAATCTGTACCTGATACTATCATATGTGGTGGTACTCTGTCAAAAAGTCTCCAGTGCACATCATTTTCAAAAAAACCCCAAATGTTCCAAGCCTTTATCCTTCCTGAGATTAAAGAATATGTATGTGTGGCATCAACACTCCCTTCAGCCCAGTATGACAGTTTTGACAATGATCATAAACTGATGACCATAGAAAAGCATAAGAACAGGCAAATAACATATAGGGGTTTTCCCCCCAGTACTTGACCAATAATCACTTATTTTCATGGATTCCATCAATTGTTTTGGCATTTCTTAAGACTGGGGGATTTCTATTCATGGTTCTGATAGGAACCACTGCAATCTGCTGTTGCAATCATATACCTCTTAGAAGATCACTTTTATAATTTATTTTCAGGACTGTTGGACAGACTTTGATCACCACATGTCAGTGAAATGCAATTGTCTGTGAGATGCCCAAATATCTCCTTTGGATACATGAAGAAACCAGTTTTGGCTGGGTTTCAGGCATAGGTACTTCAATTAGTTATCTGAGGATATGAATTTTGTAACTGACATTTGCTTTTAGAAGACAGAGTACTGCCAAGTGTTGAGTTGTCTGTCGGGCAATTTACAAGAGAGATAGGAATAATATTATTTATAATAAGTGGGTATATGCCCCAGAAAGACTTTACCAAGATATGTAAATTTTCCCAAGTTAATGGCAAGCAGTAACAGAAGCCAGTTTCACATTTGAAGGTGAGTTTTCACTAGCAACAGACTTGCTCAAGTCTGATATCAGAAATCCAGAACAATTAACCTGAGTTTTCCAGCATTCAATGAATGGCTTTTTGCCTTTTTCAGAAATTCTTTAATTAGCTTAAAAGCTAACATATTCATTAACAGGAGGAAAATCCAAAAAGATAAACAGGATAATACTACTTAATTCCTCATGCAATTATGAATTTATAAAATTTCACTCAAAGTATAATATTGTCAGTTCTTGCTGGGTAGCAAAGCCCAGTTTGAGCCGAACTGCTGTTATGGTACAAGTTACTTCTGCCCACAGTTTCTTACACAGGCTTCAGTCATGCTGTTCTTCAGCCATTCCATGTTCTGCTCCTACATGCTGACCATGCTAGGTAACCAAGCAGAGACACAAAGAGATTTTTATTTTGCACCTGACCAATTGTGCAATTCTTCTGAATACAAAATGCATTCTGTTGCCTCATCTAATATCCTGGTTTTGATCAAATGAAACACACACAGACAAGATTCTTGATTTCTTTCTAAATTATCACCACTGAACCTTAGTAGCACAGACAATTACTTGGAAGTACGTGGCCACTTATGCCATGTAAATTTAGACATTGCTGATGGATTAGATAAATACAATTTTAATTAGAAATTTCCCATCATATCATGATAGGACTTTTTTTTTTTATTATAGCATTGCCTGTTGATCATAATAAAAATCAAAATATATAAAAGAGATTCTTTTGCTATCTGTTGCTTCCCTCACCTTTCTTCTCCAGTCAAAAATAACACTGTCTTTTTTTTGGATTGTCTCTGGAGTTGTTGATGAAGAGAGCAGAGGAAGCCTGGAAACTTTGTTCTCGTAGTAGATTGCAGCTATACTCTTCTTTGGTGCTATTTACTCAGTATCTTTCAGCTGAGAACATAAACATGTTTTATTAATTCATTTTTTGTAGAGTTTGAAAACTGGGAACACTTCTTATCAAGAAAAAAAGTGTTAATAATTTTTGAGAAAAATTAAATAAACATTATCATTAATATGTTCTCATTAATTGAGAAAAAACAGCAACTTACTTACATTGCATTATGTCTATATTCCAATATTTGCCCTAAAGAAGGCCAAACCTAACTGAGACTAAACATATTCTGGCAAAGTAAACAATCTTACTCTCTGACAAAAATAGAGAATTAAGCTGTTCCTTGACCTGTATATAATTTTTTTTTCTACCTGGATATATAACTCATAGTAGTTATGGAAGAGATAAAAGTGTTAATTTTGCATTTGTTTTTAAAGTATGAAATAAGGAGAAAATTTAATGATGATTTCAATAAGAGAATATTAAAAAGTTACTCAAAATGGAACCAATAGTTTTATAGAAGATAAAATAGTATGAGATTTCAGAAGACAAAAAAATGTTTAAGAATATTTAACAGGTACATCACTTTTTATTACATAAGTATGCACATGCATTTGTAAGACAATTTTATGTTACTTGCCAGCTTGACCAGTTACCTGGAGACCTTGCTAAAAGATGGAAGAAACCTTGATCAAAGAACTTGTTCAATTACTGCAATAGCTTCATTTCCTGCAGAATAAAACATATTTTACAGATTTTTTAATTAAGTTAAAAGGTCAAAAAAATCTGACACTACACCTAAGATCAGCTGATAATGAAAGGTCAAAAATGTGCAATATCAAGGTGCATATACACGTAAGACAAAACTCTGTTCTATTGTAGTAAAATGTCCTGAAAGTGGCACCTCTGACATGTCTATACGCTGCAGAGGAAGGAGATAGAACAAGCCTTCATCTCATCAAGGTGTCCACGTGATTCCAAGTAGAAAGGGTCTCCACATATGTAGGAGAAGGGAATGCAGGTGACCTTACCCCTGATAAGTAACAGCTGTGTTAATTAACCAATACATCCTCACCCCTGGTGAGTCACAGCTATAGCCAGTAAAGGTAAGTGTGATAAAAAGGAGTGGGTTGGCTGGTGAGGATCATGGAGGAGAAGTATTGAGGAAGAAGGAATGTGATAATTGTGAAGAAAAAGAATGCTCCTGGAGATGGAGACTCACTGGTATGATGTCAGTCTGGGTCTGCAGTTAGAGCCTGTTTTTGGAATCTGCAGTCACAGTCATGCTAGGCAAAAGCCTGCCTTCATTATCTGCAAACTAATGCATGCAGAGTTTAGCAGGAAATAACCAGCAGTCAGAGGTTGCAAGGGGAACCTACAGTGGGAACTTGCTCCAGCCAGAGTCAATGAATAGCTGGAGTCAGGATGACTAAGCTTTAAAGAGGAATAAACCAGGGCCCTTTTCATGCTGTGATAAACAAGGAGTCTGTGTCTTGGCTCATTTCTACCCTCTAACAAGAGCACTGCTGAAGCATACACAGAGCTCCAGAGTACTCCTTTAGGTGTGCACATTTCATACTTCACTGCTCATTGCAAGCACATTGTGGATTAATTTTCAAAGTGCAAGTTGTGCAGCCTTCTTCCAGGAAGAAAAACCTTGTTAGACAAGTTCTGCTTTTTGTTTTTTGGGATAAGGGAGTAGGATGGAAAGACATAAGGAAGTCAAAATCTGGTTATAATTGAGCTCTCAAATATAAATTTGTCCTGTTGAATTTAGCCTTTTACAGCGACCTGGATGAAATTGGAGTAAAATTGAGGATGATTCTCACTTGAAAGTCAAAGTTTTTTTCTTTTGTTGTGGTCATTACATGAGTGAACTATTGAAAAGCTCAAATTAACCATGAAAAAGGTTGGGATACGTTACAGCAAAAAAAAAAATTGAGTGACACAGTGCATTGTTTCACAAGGTCAAAGTGCTGTTTAGTTAAATAGAACTTGACAGTTTGAGAAAAATACATTGATAATGAGGTAAAATTCTTGAGACTGGATAAAGTTCTTGAAACTGGAAAGAGGTAGTTTGGTTACTAAAATTTATGTGATTATAAATGTACTCAGAATTAATTTTCTGGTAGTTTTTGTTGAGAAATTTTTTATTGGAAAGGTTCAGTAAAGAATTGTGCAAATTTTGACTGCATTGAAAACAGGAGTTAAAAAACACCCTAGTGTTTAGAACTACTTACATCTCTAGCTGTCAATTAGGCTGGTAAATTGTATTTTACTTTAATCCCAGTTCTAGGGTTAGAAGGCTACATGAACATCTATTTAAAACACCTAAAATTATCATTTATTAAAAGTGGCTTGGCTCTTAAACTTTCTAAATGTTTTTTAAGTCTAAATAGCTGCCACTGTGGGCATATAAGTCTTAAATACATCTTCCCATCATATGCACCACCTTCCTGTATGTCTGGGATGATTTTATGATACTGTATCCCCTACTTTTTCTTCATAAAAAAAAAGTCTGCATTTTTTAGGGGTATTAATACAGATGAGATTTTTGCAGTTTCCAAGTCTCACTATAGCATTCTTCAAAATATCAGCCAGAACCATGTTTATTGCACTATAAACATCTGAAATTTAATTAGGAGACTATTTCAAGCTCTCCCCTGCTTATTGTCATGGTTGATTATCTGAAAGGAAAAATTGTCTGGATGGAAGAATGGGATTAAATGAAGTCAACAGCACACGTCCTTTTGGCAAGACTATGACCAAAATTTCCACAGACTAAACTGTAAGATGAGATTTTATTTTTTTTTTTGAAGCAACCTAGTCCCCCAAACTGTCTGCTTTTGACTAATCACCAAACCAGTTCTGACAACTTGAAAATCACAACTGGCACACAAACCTGGCAAACTCATATAATCACGTTTAAGTGAATGTCTTTCAGTGAGGTCAAATCAAGGTAAAAATCTGTCAGTGCTCAATGCTGTCTAACTTTCAGGCCCTAACTTTCTCAAGTTTTGAGACCTAAACATCTCCAGTTGCTGTCATGAAAATTGGTCTCAACTAGGTAAACTAGAGCCTGCTAAGGTAACAAAATGAAAATGTTGCCAAATAAATGCTCCTTCCTTGCACCTCGGCATGTTATTGATCCACAGAAAGCATCCTTTACACTCAAGGATTATCACCTGGAATTTCCCAGAAGTTTTCTTTGGAAAATTGAGACAGATGAAACCTGGGAATCTTCTACACCTCTAAGCATAAAGCACTAGATTAGAATACAGGGAAAAATATGTACAACTACTTCTTTTACCAGATCTTGTCTTTCCCTTCACTGGATAGTACTGAAAATCACAATCTGGTCTCTATTTCGAGTGAAAGGACACTGTTAATTCTATATCCTTCCTTTGAAGGCATTCCACTCTCCAAGAAAGCACAAAATCTTGAACCTGCTGTAGATCAAGAGCCTGTGCAAGACTGACTAAACCAACTATTAGGGCATTTATCTGTCACGGGAAGTTCAAAGTTTCTGGTTTATAGTCTCAGACTTTTATCGTTCATCTGTGCAGTCTTTCAGAAGTAGAGATAATAGAGCAGGACTTGCATAACCCAGGAGAAAGTATAGCAATTTACAGTCCCTAGCAAGTTAATATTAGCAAACTGTGAGCACAGAAAATGTTTATGAGATTAAATACATTGTTCAGTTAATGATCCTTGTGGGCAGCAGATCCAGAATGAAGAATGCTTAATGGGTGTAGGTAACTCCTGCTGACCAGCTCTGTGAAAGACGTGGTGATGGCAGCCCTTAAGTGAAAATAGACATATGCATAATTTTCAGGACCTGAAATGCCTAATGGGAAACAACACCAGGGAGGATAATTCTTATAATTATAAACCTGTGATGTGAACTTTGCCTAAGTAAACCTGAGAGGCGTAAAAGCACTTATTAGAAGATTCTGTGAATAAACAGTAGCAACAGTTATGATTGAATGCCTCCCCTCCCTCTTTTATTTCTTTATTCCCTTATTCTGCCAGAAGACACCTAATGATGTATATTTTATATGTTTTGCTAGGATGCTTCACAGTATAATTGCTACTCTATGTTTCAACATCACACTAATTGGCACCAGTTTAAAACTCAGTGTCCTTTATGGTGTCCTAGATGTTCTGCTATTAAAAATGCCACAGTAAATCAGTTTCATAAAATCAAAATAATATAATCACAGATTCACAGAATAGTTTGAATTGGAAAGGACCTTCAAAGATCATCTATTTCAACTCCCCTGACATGAGTAGGGATATTTTCCACTAGATCAGATTGTTTGAAGGCCACATCCAACTTGCCCTTAAAACACTTCAGTCGAGGAAGCATCCACAGCTTCTCTCAACAAAATAACCCAATATCTTGCCACCTTTACCATAAAAAGGTTTTTTCTTACATCCCATCTAAACCTATCCTCTTTCAGATTAAAATCCTTGGCACTTGTCCTGTGGCTAGAGGTCCTGATAAAAACACTATCTCCATCTTTCTTATAAGCTTCTTTTGGAAATCAAACATGTCAACAAGGTCTCACTGAGCCTCCTTTTTTACAGACTAAACAAACCCATCTCTCTCAGCCTTTCTTCATGGCCCTCCTCTGGACCTGCTTTAACAAGCCCACATGTTTTCTGTGCTGAGGACTTTGAGCTGAATGCTGAACTCCAGCAGGACTCTCACCAGAGCAGAGTAAAAATGCAAAATCCCCTCCCTCACCTAGCTGGCCATGCTGCTTTTGATGCAGTCCAGGCTACAGCTGACTTTCTGTGTTGTAAGCACATATTGCTGTCTCATGCCCCAGTTTTCATCCACCAATATCTCCACGTCCTTGTCTGAACAACTGCTCACAATCCATTTACCCCCCAAGCTTGTATTAATATTGGGGATTGCTCCATTGAGGTGTAGATCTTTGAAACTGGTCTTGTTGAAGTTCATAAGGTTCAAATGGACCCATTCCTCCAGCCTTTCAAAGTGGCTCTGGATGGCATCTCATCCTTCAAGTGTATCAGCTGCCCACTCAGCCATCTGCTAACTTGCTGAGGGTGCACTCAATCTCACTTGGATTAATAAAGGTACTGATCCACATCAATCTCAGTATTGCCCCCTGAGGGACACCAGTTCTTACTGATATCTGTTTGGACACTGAGCCATTGACTGAAACTCTTTGATGAGGTCATCCAGCCAATTCCTTATTCTTATCCTCTGATTCTGATAAAGACTTTGAGTCACTTTGGAACCTGGGTATAGAGAGGGAAATCCATGTCATCAAGATTAATAATCTTTATACTTTGAATATTTGAGTTCTAAATTTAATTTGCACTCAAATATTTGCAGAAAGTTATCACAAAATTGAGATGCAACCATAGACATGACATTTTTAAAGGTGTCAGCATCATCATTGAAATGCATGTTTAAAATTAACTGGCTTTGTACATTTTTGTAATGCTTGTACATATGTCTGCATTTTGTGATTTCCATCTTTATGTGTCCTGGTTTCAGCTAAGGAAGAGTTCATTTCTTCTCAGTAGCTATTATAATGCTGTATTTGGTATTCAGAATGAGAGGTGTTGATAGCACACTGATGTTTTGGTCTTTTGTGAAGAGTAATTATAAGTCAAGGACTTTGTCTTATGCTCTGCCAGGGAGAAGGTAGCAAAAGAAACTGGGAGGGACCATAGCTGGTGATAGGTACCCAAACTAACCAAAGGGACATTCCACACCATGGAATGTCATGCTCAGTATATAAACTGGGGGGAGGAACTCAGAAGGGAGGCTGATCTGGGTTTGGGAAGGCAGATCTGTCATCAGCAGGTTTATCAGCAGTTGATAAACAACTATTGTATTGTACGTCACTTGTTTTCCCCTTATTATTATCATGAATAGCTTTATTATTATAATTTACCATTATTACTGCATTTTTACCTTATTTTAGATTATTAAACTGCTCTTATCTCAATCTACAATTTTTACATTGATTCTCCTCCCCATATTACTGTGTTGGATGGGAGAGAGGCAGGATGAACAAGTGGTTGTGTGGTGCCTAATTTCCAGCTGGGCTTAAACCACAAGAATGTACAATAGTCAATATGTCAGATAATAGGACCTTGAAGTTTAGATGCAAAATTTATGTTTAAGCTCTTAAGGATAAGACTTAGTTTTCAAGGAATATTCATGAGCACAAACCAGTATATGCTGGCTCCTCACACCAAAAAAAAAAAAAAAATAGAAATGTAATAAGCATTACATATAAAGTAAGTTTTAGAAAATTGCCTCCAGAACTCCAAAATGAGTTGGGTACTGAAATCAGCCTTTCATGGCCTAAATTTTAGAACCACTGAGCTAAGAAAATCAAAGCTAGGTAATGCCTTTGTAAGGATGTTTGTGCACTCTGAAAAAGGTTGTAATAACAAGATCATGTGCTATATTTAAAATGGAATACCTTTATTTTCCACTCTTTATGATCAGCATATGTTTCTATCCCTTATTTTATGATTCCTTAACCAAAGTTTGCTTCTAGATTTTTCTTCAGCGTTCATTGCTACTGGATTTGGGAATGTAAAGCTTTTTTTAATGTATTACCCTAACTCATCTGTCAAAGCAGTTCCATTTTGGACTGGAAGAGAAGAACAGGTAAGATAAGTGTGAAAATGTTGTGCAAGATCAGGTCCCTAATTTGACATTTCTAGTATCTGTTATTTGCAGAATGCTTATCACCAAATGGCACTTCTTATTTCCAAAACTTAGCTCTTACTCATTGCTTTTTATTACTGTTACTGAGTAGCAGGTCCATCAATTAGATACCAGATCATCAAGCTGAGCATTCAGAAAATAAGAAACAAATAATAGTGATCATCTGTGAAGAGGCAGATAAACTGACTTGACATAGGAATTTTCCATAGAATCATTTGTTTGCTTTGACTAATGAGACCTTTTCTCTCTGCTTACAATCACATTAGTCACTCAGTATGCTCTTTCTAAATTCAGCACAAGAAAGAATCCTGCAATCAACAGTTTTATTTACCACAAATGCTGACTTTTTGATACAGGAGATCTACTCTGCACATCCAGTAAAGGAAAAAGAAAATAAAAGCTATAAGGCAATAACATAGAGGGAGGTAGTGTAAAGGAAACCTCTATTCTATTATACTTAAGAGATCATAATGTCATGACAGATTTTTAACAGGATGATGACTGAAATCTCTACTCTGATATGCTTTGCATGGGTAAACAGTTCTTAATATACCTAAAAAGCAAGCTGGAAAAACATAGATGCTATCAAAATGATACCCGTTTTTAGACAGAGAACTTAGGAGATATGAGTCACCTTTCACAGGTTTCTATAGTCTCTTTTATTTAGTCATACTGGAGGAGTTGGAATCTAGATTGAGTGCCTTTGTTAAGTCCTTGAAGAGGAACAAAAATAAAAAATAAATTAAAAAATATTTTGATCCTATATTTTGATAATGCAATTGTTATAAAGTCATTATAATGAATCTCTTATGATTTTTCCATTTATGCTATTATTTCTGCTGCTCATTGGGCAAAATTATAAACTCCAGTGTACTGTTAATTGATAACAATTTGCTCATAAGTCTAATTTTCTTACTGACTTCCCTGTTTTTACTTCCTTACTGTGCATACTGCAAGAAAAGTCATAGACTTCCTTTGATGCTTTTCATTTTTGAAAATCTGATACATTTGTACACTCTTCTGTTACAGAACTGATGGGACTGAACATATCTAAAAATGAGTTATCTAAATGATACAGGACATACTTGTCTCCCACAGAGCACCTCTAATCTTATTTGCCAAAATCTTTCACACTCTTGTCCAAACAATGAGCACCATCACAGAGCTTGGTCTCAACAGGCATTTTTTGCAATGCAGAGAAGGAAAAGGAAAGAAGTCTGATATGAAATGTGAGGATACTAGGGAGTAAGAGGAAAGATAGGTAATGAGATCTTGGCAAACTATGATAGATATCCTATGGAAAAAATGAGTCTTACATTGCAAGGGGAAAATTCTTTTCTTGCAATCATTTATCTTCATGTACGTCTAGACATGCTTTTGCAGGTGAGAAGGAGCCCCTCCTACTTAAATCTTGAGTGGAAGCTGTGTGGATGCACTGCTGCATGGCCAAGCCTGAGCAAACACATTATCTTGTCAACAGGATTTAGAGCCCCACTAAACCAGGTGCTATAGTAACTGCATCATGTAAACACCCATCTGGACTAAGCAAGCATTTTGTAGAATGACTCAGTGACTGCAAATTTGCATACAAAGCTCACATTTATCTTCTGATACATTTATTTGTGTTGTTAATATTTTATCTACTGGTGAGAATTACATACACCAGTATAGTCAGTGACCTAAAGTCCATCGGTCTTGATTTCAATGCCTTCCTATACCACTGATTTTTCAAGTGGTCTTGGTCAATTCACCATGTTTGGGTTCCTCTAGAAAATAGAGAAAATAATTTTATTCTGCAGCACTAGGTAGGAAGAACACTGACGGTTTGTGAAGTACAACCTTTTAATCATTGCAACACGCTGCAGTTTTGATACTTTTGTTTGGTTGGTTGGTTGGTTTTTGGGTTTTTTTGTTTGTTTTTTTGGTTTTTTTTGTTTCTAAGAAAAGAGTAGAATCCAGGGGTTTTTGTGAGTCACATAGAAGTTAGATGCAGTATCTTACTAAATTGAATATAATTGGTTCACATCTGTCCTTTTAAGAAAATTGTGCTAGTCAGACACAGTCTGTGATTTGTCAGCTAAACTAATTTTATTTCTCATTAATGATTTTTTTTTCAGTTGTTAAGTTAAATTCCCTAATTGCTATCTTCATTGTTTTTTTCCAGGGAAAAACTAATGTTAAAATAATCTTGGTCATTTCCTTAGATAATTTTTTTTATTGGCAAATAAAACAATATTTTCTTTTCATCTACTCATTTAACAATGCCTTTTTTTCTTCTACAGATCCATTTTCTTCCTTTTGTCACTTCCCCTTTTGCCCTATGTTTTATTCTCTATGCATGCTCTCCTGCTAAGACTTCTTCATCTTTGTTACTAGGTTATCCATCACAGCTGCCAGTGATTCCACCTTTTTTTTGGGCAGTTGACCTCCATCCCTTCATTCTATTATCAGATACTTTTGCCTTCTCAAGTACTGGGCACTCTCCACATCTGATAGACACTAATATATTTAGCAAAAGAAAACATTATTAGGGCTGAGATTATAATCCTGCAAAAAGAGAATAATTATTATAAAGAACAGAAATTCCTGTTTATTCCCATAATATGAGATATATCTATGCATATATATTTAATTGCAGTCTATTTTTTGAGAAAATTAAAAATATCAAAGCATAAGAACAGAGAAAACAGAAAAACCTGTAGCCATACAGACAAGTATAGTTACTGCTGGAAAAATAATAGTTACTTGCAATTCCTCACAAAGAATTACTATTCTCTTTGTTATCCACTCTGATCTTGTAATTAAATACTGAACACAAAAACTCTTCAACAGGATTCATAGAATAAAGATATTCTTGAACAAAGTGGAAGAAATAGATATTTTTTTGACAGACAGACACTCAAATCCAAAGCTCACATTGTAATAATTTGACAGTGTAACACCATTCAGAAGCTATGATAACTCAGAATCTCCTTTGCTGCCTGTCCATTATTACGTTGCACCACAGGTTAAAACTCTGCTTTCACCAACTCTGCCTCTCCTGGAAAAAGCCTCTAACATCAAGACAAGTTCCATTCACTTCAAATCCTTTTGGCAATCAGCCTCAAGAAGCTGGCATCTCTAACAAAGTGCATCCTACCCAATAAATGAAATATGGACTTTATCACCTGCCAGCAGACCTTGGGACTTTTGTTACTCATCCATATCCATCAGGACAGAACAGGGAAAAAAGCTCAGCTGTCTTTGGAGAAATCCATCTTGGGTGACCATTTTGTTCTCTAGATAAGGAGAGGTAAATAAAGGGATATGAATGCATTCTTTAAGAGAAAAATATTGTGAAGCTCTGCTAATGTATAGGCTCTAGTATGTCATTAAGATAGTCTAAGAAAATGGGTGTCAAAGATCTTATTTCCATAATTTCTGTATTTTAAACATTTCCCTCTGTCTTCCCATAACTCCTCATCATCAGTTTTACTTTCATGTCTGGCATTGTTCAGGATACTGCTACTTTAACAGAGATGAAAATTCCTTTGGTACTTCTGCAAGTTTTTCTTCTTGTCCAGTGGTGTGAAGCATCAGGGAAGATATAATTGCATTGCTAGCATTTAGTGTTCTGCCTCTGCAAAGTTCATTTACTTTATGGATAGTTTTAATCAGCGTGGCAAATATAGTTTACCTTTTTCATCAAAATAATGTTTTTCCCCAGAAAATGTTCTTTGTCATTCTTTTATGAATTTAGGGACCCCCAAGGAATATCCTATCTAACTATGGGTACGAAGATTTTTTTTTCAGCATAGCCTAACATAGATTTGCTTTTAAGAAGAAATAAAAGGCAGCAGATGTATTCTCAAATAATCTTATATGTATCCTACATAATCTTAAATATGTGGAATATTAAAATGGAAACAAACCTTTAGAGTTATTCCTGGGGATCTCTACTCCTTACTATCTTCTAACCCCAGTAATACACCTGGGCTGCTTCATCATATTAATGATTTGATTTTTTTCAGGTATTTACAAGAATTCAGGTTAAAACAGTTTCAAGTTCATCCAGGATTACAGAAGGATTCCTCAATATGTTATTACTGAAATATGATCAATATTTCTCAGTTTAGACAATGTTTAAACAATCTATTGAATTAACCTACTACCTGTCTTCTCCCTTCCTACATTACCTGATTTGTATCGAGAAATATTCCTTGGTTTCATAACAATTCACAAATTACATTTCATAAAAAAACCAATAAGATGAAATAGCTGATCATATTAAAATTTACATAACTGTAGATAAAGTAGTAAATCACTGATAATATTACAATATTAAAGTAACTTGATGAGATTACTTTAAAGAATGCTTTTCAATGTTGATTGATTTAGAATTTGGAGCAACCATTTTGTTTCACATCTTTTTCAGATTTATAGGGTCAGTCTGCCTAAAATACTGCAAGAACAAAGAGATTCAGAGTCTGTCATTGCCAAAAGGAGTTTTGGTTTGCAGTGTCTGAGTGTCTGTGAAAGTTTAGCCTTATAAGACCTAAAAGTTTGCTTTATATCACACTTCTCTGTTAAAATAACCTTTGGGGTGCTGAGAAGTTGGCCATCTCTTTGCAGTAAAACTGCTTATACACTGTCATTATTGCTATTAGAATATATTTTAATGGTATTTCATTGCCAAAGAAAAGTTTATTTTTATGAACAGTAATAAAAACAGTCACAAGGCACCCCATCAGACTGGTTAAAATTAATCATGTATGAAGCATCACTCCAGATTCCATGTGCTCCTTGTACATACCAACATTATTATCAAGGTTTCCCAGATCCAATGAAAGGAAATCAATAATTCATTAAACTTGTAATCTGGTATTTGGAACATTGAGCAACACTTCTCTCACATTTCTCTGAGAAAAGAAAATGCTGGTTCAGTCACTGCAACACCTTTGTACTGAGCCAACACAGAGCACTAATGCATGGGCTGAAGAAGTTCTGATGAGAAGGACCTTTGCATATTTTATGTGTTAATGAAGTTTAATTCTCTTCAGTCATTGCACTTGTCTGTGCAACAGATTTTTTTGAATGCTTTCACAGAAGTCAATAAATGGGTTTGGGTTTTGTTTGACGTAGTTTCAATACAGACAACATCACTGAAATTCTGACAGCTCATTAACTGTCCTTTAAGACTCATGTAGAAGTGTTTTCCCCCATCTCTGCTTCTCTTCCATATTTGGCATACCAAAATAATGTGCATCTTAGTTATTTAAGTTTTTACTACAGCAGTGTAACTCTCCTTGTCAACAAATACATGCAACTGCTTGATTCTCATTCAGGAATTCTTTAAGCAACAGCTTTAAGTTAAACCAGAAGCTAAAATCTATAAATAACTTAGACCATTCTGTGGCACAGGTAAATTAGCATTGCCACTGTCCTTGGTAATTTTCTGAGACCTCTCACACCATTTTTATGGAGTTCTAAATTGCTCATAAATTCTTCTTTTTACTGTATGTTTTAAAAGTAGGTTTCACTGTCTGTTAAACCACATGGATTGGAAGATGTGGATATTTTTATTTTAATCTATTATTTTAAGTAATACAAGGAAAGTAAATTCTTGTATGAGGCCTAGTGATGTGATTTGCCCTTATGATGAAACCTTCTGATGGATGGATGAAAGCAAATTGTTCTTTAGTCCTATTTTGTCTTATTTTCTCTTTGTACTGAGAAAGCTAACCAAATTTTTAACAAATGCAAACTGTTATAATATTTTCTTTTATTTTTTTTACTCATTTTCTGATGTGGAAAATTAGGCCACTAGAAAGCAGACAGAGATCAATGCATTTCAATATCCAGCATGAAGCAACCTTCTGAAAGTAATATCTCTTTCTTAATAATTGAGCTCAGTAGTGGAAAGTTGATGTCTACTTTTAGAAATATGACTACTACCCCTAAAGCAGTTATACTGTGCCTGATTTAAAACATGAAAACATTTCCAGACAAAAAGATTACAGAGTAGTCTAACCCTTTGTGAGACAGCCATGTCTCTGACCACCATTCAGAATAGTTACATTTTAAAGTGTCACTACTTCTTAAAAGAGGCTAGTGAAAGGATATTAGTTCCCAGCTTGGAAGATTTATTTTTGTCCTTCACTGAAAAATAAGATAAGAATTAATTAAATATTATCAAGCACTATCCCACTTCCAGATAGCTGTTGCAAATTGTTTATCTGTTCCCCACATGTGAGGCAGAAAGCAAATATTGCTTTCAGATCAGACTGACATAGCCTACAAGGACTGAGTTTTTTTGGGAAAAAAGTGTCTCTTTTTTTGCTGTGATGGATTTCCTAGAGTCATCTGAGGACCTGACTGTGAAGCAGATGGTATTGTCTTTCCAGGGCACATTTTGGCCCTTGGGATAAAAGATTTAAGAAGGGAAAAGTAGTTAGTGTGGGGAAGCAATTGCAACCAGAGAACAGAAGAGTGAGAATTTGTGAGAGAAACAGCCCAGGTGGAGGAGGAGAAGGTGGTCCAGGTGCAAGTGCAGAGGTTTTCCTGCAGCCCATGGAGAAGATCATGGTGAAGACCTTGGTGAAGCAGCTGTGCTTCTGGATGCCATGGAGGAACATGGCAGGACAGAGATCCACCTGCAGATGGAGGACTGCGGGCTGGAGCAAGTGGATGCCTGAAGTAGGTTGTCATGGGAAGACCATACTAGAACAGGCTCCTGGCAGGACCTGTGGCCCCATGGAGAGAGGAGACTGTGTTGGAGCAGGTTTGCTGACAGGACTTGTCACCCTGTGGGGGACCCATGCTGTAACAGTTTGTTCCTGAAGGACTGTACCCCATGGAATGGCCCATGTTGGGGCAGTTTGTGAGGAACTGCAGTCTGTGGGAAGGACACATGCTGGAGTTCACGGAACACTGTCTCCTGTGGGAAGAACCCCGTGCTGGAGGAGGGTAAGGCTGTGAGAAGTCCTGCCACTGAGGCAGAATGAGCAATGGAAAGGTGTGATGAACAGACAGCAGACGCCCTTTCCCAGCTCCTTGAGCCTATGAGGGGAGGAGGTAGAGAAAACTGGAAGTGAAGTTAAGCCCAGGAAGAAAGGAAGGCAGGGGAAAAGGGTTTTTTTTTTTAAAGTTTGGCTTTATTTCTCAGTATCCTACTCTGATTTGATTGATAATAGAATAATTTCTTTAAATCAAGTCTGTTTTACCAATGCCACACAAGCCCAAAACATGTATATGCTATTATCTGTATGTTAAATTGGCTTGCATGTCTTAGAGCTGATACCACTTAGAAGAAAGAAATTCACTTTGGTAAATACTTCTGCACTGGGTTTTACTGTTCAGTACAGTTTGGTCACTAGAAAAGAACGCATGACTAAAACCCAGTGCTACTGGAAAAAGTGAATTATATCAGCCTTACATTGTAAATCACTTCAGGATGTGAATGCAAATAATTTCTAGCCAACCACATGTTATCTATATTTAAATGCAGTTTTCTTCTTTTAAATCTTTCTAAGCACTAGAAATACCAGTTAGGTACCCTAAACTGTAGATTAAGGCTGCCACATGTTTAGAACCTCATACATGATCAAATCAGATGTTTTATCATTTTATGGTAAAATAGTAAAAGTAAATGTGCTTTCTATTACATATCAAAACATATTTTCTGTGAAATGAACTACGGGACTGAGATTGTTTCCCTCTTACAAACAAAATATCCGATTTCTGGTATTAAAGGAAAACATTTAATGCTTTTCATCTTGCTATCCTCAGGG
Organism: Alaudala cheleensis; assembly: GCA_013398995.1. Taxonomy (NCBI): domain Eukaryota; kingdom Metazoa; phylum Chordata; class Aves; order Passeriformes; family Alaudidae; genus Alaudala; species Alaudala cheleensis. The sequence goes on from VWYE01004093.1 coordinate 638,731, forward strand.
TAGCAGATATGAAAGGTCATCAGTGAAACTACTTTCTAATAAAAAGATGATAAAATAGTCAATAAAAATGGAAATCGGTGAAGGCCAGAGCACTTTCTCCTACCCACTGGTTTCTCTGAGCACATAACACTATATCACCTACACAAAATTTTCAAATCTTCACAGAGCTCTGTGTTGGCCTGAGGTGGGTCTGTGTTGGAGGTGGCACTGGCCCTGTTGGACATGGGGGGAGCTTCTGGCAGCTTCTTGCAGAAGCCACCCTTATAGCCTTCCCCTGCACCCCGTCCAGAAACAATAACCAAGCTTGCCATATAAATCTGTTACAACAGAAATGCTGAATAATATAGTGAAAGAAACACCTCTTATAATGAGAAACACTCAATGCAAGCAGGCAGCATTTGGCTCCTGTGGTCTTTAAGGCTGGTTGTGGGACACTTACTCATAAACCTATGCCACAGTTGTGAAAAATCTCATCTTAATCATCAGTTTTGCTCTCTGGATGTACAGACCAACCAGGACTTGTGCAAAGCAACTTGCACACTTGCTCCTGTTTTCCATCTGTTTCATCTTCCTGTGTGCCAAGTCAAATTTCCAAGGTGTCTTAAAACAGGATCTCTACCCTGTTCATGGTGACTCACCAATTCAAATCTCTCCATGCCACATGCAAGCAGAGGGGTCTGGACAGGTAATTTCAATGCTATAATAGCTATGGCTGCATAGAAATCCTTTCTGGCAATCCAGCTTTAGCTCTAGAATAATGAGTCATTAATTTCCACCCAAACACACATATATATGTGACTGTTACAAATATCTAAACAGGTGAAAAGTCCAGCATTGATAACCTTCTTCCCTATTTCTCTTCTATATCCACAGAAAAAATGAGTGACTGTGATTTTCAGGCCTCTTTTTGCTTACATTAAAAGTGAAATTTGTAAGGGTTTTAATATAAAAAGCATTTAGAAATCATTACAGTCTACAACAGCCTTAAAGATCATAGCCCAAACTACCATAAAATATTTCAAGCTCCCCTTCCTGCTTGCACCTTACAGGAATATCTAAAAGTGGAGGGGAGAAGGAGTGAAATTCCACTTAAAGATGACATTAGATTACATTCATCAGAGTGTGAGCTCTTGTATCAACAAAAGCACAAAGATTTTGCAAGTATTAGCAATGTCTGGACATGCAAAATGTACTTTCCTTTATGGCCATTGCTTAATGGCATGTTTGCACAGAGTGGTTCTACTTCTGCACAGCAGTACACCTGAGGAATGTAGGTGTGCTGCTGTGAACATAGTGAAGAAAGAAATACACAGAAATAAACTGAACTGCAATAGTGATACACTAAATAATTGTTTTTTCAAGACTGAGCTCCCACCTGGTTAAAAAAAAAGTTCTAATAGTCATAAATCCAACAATGGTATTAGAGGATCATAGAGCAAAAGCAAGACCAGCTGTTGAACACCACTACCTTCAAATTTTTCTCTTCTCACAACTACATTGAATGGAACAGGGTCTTCTGGGCATATTTTACCCTCCATGACTGTAATATAGTCTTTAGCATGAAATCTTGAGATTTGTTTCTGTATTTGTTCTGTAAATACACTTACTTCGTTTTATTTAATTTATCCACCAAAGCTTTTCATGATTGCATGGTAACATCCAAAGATAAAAAGTCTGAAGGCTAAAGCTATACTAAGCCCATGGAATAAATAAATAAAAAAATGAAAGTGCTATTTTGGTTTTTAAGGAAAAAAGAAGACATAGTTGGCAGTGACATATCAGTAAACAAGATCATTTTAGTGGTAGATATGATCACAATATTGGAGATTTTCTACATTTGTATTGATCTTTAAACAGTTCTGCTTTAAAAGTCATAAAGATTTAACATCTACCTTATCTGTAGATTTTTATGTATTACTTTCTTTTTGTCTAATAAAATGTTATCATCTTCTTCCCGTCACTGAAAATTACTCATGTTAAAACACTTTTTACTAGTCTCTGAATTTCCTAGTTTACAGTATGTTGTTCACTAATACTTCAAAACTGCTGAACTGTATGATACAGACTTTTTATTACTTATTCTGTTGAAAAAAATATACTAGAGACATCTTATATTTTAATGACATTTTAATGAGGTATCATGCCATGAATTTATGTTTGATGCAGGTTGCCTCAGCATATAAATAATAAGCACATAAATACACTTTGGTGAAAAGACTTTCAGACCCCCACAGGAACTACCACTTACAGATTGCAGCCTAATAAACAAGTGCTTCCTTGTTTCTACTTTTCATACATGAAACAGTTTTCACAATGAACTTCAAGTGATTTTCAATTCCAGTTCAATTTCTACCTATATTACATTTATCAAGCTTCCTCAGCATGCTCTTCACCATAGACTCAATCTTAAAAGCAAAAGCAAAACTCTTCTGTCTCCATGGCACTTTTTAAGTGACTGGCATATAAGGCTCCTACAAGTCCAGTGCATCTCAGCCCTGTTTCCTCCACAGACTACACAGAGACAAAGGCTTTGGATGCACACTGAAAGCCTGGACATCCTGACCTCCTGCACCATTCTCTGAGTCTGTGAAACAGCAAAACACTAATGGTAAGTGCTGTAATGAGTGTGAAAAAGAATTGCACTGAAATTCCTACATATTTTTAATAGAGTCATGAACTTCAAATAAAGCTTTCCTATAGCTAAGATCTTCTCTCTATGAGTTCACTTATCTGTTCCACACCATGAGAGTTTCAACTGTAAAGTCTTCCACAGAGCAAGCAGAGAGGTGCTTTCCTCAGTGTGGTTGTGTTTTACTAGTTGTTTCTCAGTGTAATTTACAATTAAATGGTAAAGCTTCAGTTGAGTGGATTTGGATGCCATCAGGTTCAACAGTTGGTCTACCCAAAGATGCTTCAGCTTCCTCCCACTTCCCCTAAAATGCAAACCTCCTCCAATCACATAAAACTCATTCTCTTGGGAAGACTGGATAAAGGGAAATAAGTATCTTTAATAAATTATTCTGAAGATAGATAATGGTACTGTTTAAATTGCTTTATGTTGCCTATTGTACCTCATGCCTAGGAATGAAAACATGAAAAACTTAAGATTACTAAAGATTGTGTTGTTAACTGGCAGGCAGGTAACAATGGAATAGAATCAAATCAGTGATTAATTTCAATGAATTCAGGGCAGGAAGGAAGACCCATTTATTTTGTTTATCATTTGATTAACTGTTTTTGCTTGCTTCTAATTTTGTGTTTTAATTTTCCATAATCAGCCCTTAGCTGTCAGGATGACAGGTAGGTTTAGGAACTAGAAAATTAAATTAATAAACCAGTTACTTGGACTTATTTGTTTATCTATGGGATATCTGGCCTCAGAAAGTACTGTCTTCTCCAGTACAAAGAAACTGGAAAGATGGAAGAGTCTGGAAATAGCAGTGTGCACTGTTATGAAACTGCCTGAAAATTCTATTTTTTTCTTACCCAGAGTTTAAGGCTTTTTGTTAAAAAACAAATGGCCAAATAATTTAAGAATAGGATAGAATTAAGGACAGCATTCACACATAGTCTAGGCTTTTGACTTGTAGTTTTTCTTCATTTTCTTCAAAATAGGGTATTCCAACCTCACACTGTATAGGTCTCTCATTATAAAGGAAGGGAGACAAGGACTTTGTTTCTCAAAGGCTGAAAAACCTATGTCAACAGCTCTTTAAAGCTTATTGAATTTGAACAGTCTCAGTGAAATGTTTTCAATTTGATGAATGATAAAGATTCTTGCTTAGAATTGGTTTTGGAACATTCTACTGGGACTGACTGTTCTTATCAGATGGATGTTCTATTTATTCCAAGTTTTTGAAAGACAAGTAAAATTTTACTACTAGGCACACACAAAAATAAGTTAGTATACTTGTTGACTAAGTAGATTATATTGAAAAAAAGTATTTTCTGTGTACATATGCTTCTACAGGTATTTGCATTCATATTGCAAAATTTAGTGAGATTGGGATTCTATTGTGTAACATAGCACAAGTGCACATATTTCAAAAGATTTTTTAAGATAAGAAACTATTTACAGTAATAGTAATAGACTATTATAGGAAATTACTTCTTTTGCTTCTGAGAGGGTCATCTCAGCACAAATTTATCAGAAAGATCAGGTCCACACAACCTGTCTGGAATCTGATTGAGCCTAGGTATAAATCAACATTTCTCTGGAGGCTGAACACATTTGTCACCCTTCTGCTCCCATAGCATGGTACCTGCTGTTGGAATGCACTTCAGCCTGGTTCAGTTCCTTTCCATCTATCATCTTTTCTGATTTTCCTGTAAGGAGACTCACCACACTTCACTATTTCTGTCTCTGGCAAAGACACATCTGCAGAATGGTCAGGGTGTGCTAGGAATCACACAGAAAAGTCATCCTGAGCTGCATTTTGGTTTGTTAAGCTTTTACAAGAAATCTAGCAAACTGTTGCAATGGCAGTTCTTTTCCTGGATACCGTTTACTTTCTATAAACCCTCTAGGAAGAAATCCTTGAGGGTCTTGAATGTCTAATTACTTAGAGAATACATTTGGTTTTGATAAAATTTAATGGAGGTAATCTCAGATGAAATTTAATGTTCATTAGAAAGCAGCTATCTGCATCCAAGGCTTTTGTTAAGGGTGACTTCAAATGTTTTGGTTTTCTAAAAGAGTATGGCCAACATCACAAGGCACCTGTGCTTGTGATAGTGCAGCAGAAGGAAAGACTAACATAAATTCAGGTTCAGTACTGTTTCTGGTGCTGCAGTAGCTGTTTGTGACAGATGGCTATTTCTGAACATCTGTGTTACAATTCTGAGGTTTGGTTGGGATTTTTTATGCACCTTTTGCCAGAGTTGTAGGAATAAATTTTATCTGTGCTTCTACTGAAACAAATTTTCAGGGGACAATGTAGGGTTTTCCCAGACAATCTGCCCAATAGACTGGGGAGAACTAGAGCCCTTTGAAGCTGCTTTGAACCCACTTTTGGAAACATCTGAAACTGAAGACATCACTTCAAACTGAGGGATGATGAAAAAGGACTGACTGAGGCTTTGTCTGCACTGCCCTTTGTACACTGGCTCAAACTCAGGCTTGATTTTGAAGGAAGGCTCCATCAGGCTCTGCCAACACCTCAGTGGCTGTGCACAAATCTTAGCTCTAACCCATCCAGTGTTCCCCTGCCCAAAGCACCACCTGTTTCTCTCCTCCTCCCTTGGTACAGGTTTGGAGGTAGCAGTGCAGTGCAGGTGGTCAGTAGATTGGGCTTCAGCACACAGCAGTGTGCTGCAGCCAGCTCCACATTTCTATGGTAGAAGAGACATAACCTTGCAGCCTGTGCATATGAGGGAAATATTAATGATTTTATGAGGTAAATAGGTCAAATGCTGCATTAATAATGGATTTTAAAACTAGCCAATGAGATAGAGGGATGAGTTAATAAAAATCATTGAAAACTTCTGACTGAGGAATCTGAAGTCTGTCTGATAAAGCAAACAAAAGGTCGACAGAACTTTAGAGCCATGATGGAAGGATACTTCTTAATTTTGTCTCCCAGTTTCCAGGTACAGGATATTTCTGTTTACTCAATTTAAAATCTTTTTTTTTTCTCTTTGAAGTAAGCTAAATTGAATTTTACTTCAGAGATTATTTCAAAATAGAAAAGGAAATGGAAAGCAATTAGTAAGAAAAGTTTTTCAGATACTCAGGGAAGATAAAGACAGCAGGTCAAAGACAAATGGAACAGAAAATTCCACATAACGTGTTTTTACTGTAGCTTTCAGGTAAAGGTGAAGCCAACAGAATGCAAAATGGTTTTATATAGTACAATGTCATGCTGCCAGTGAACCACAGATAAAATCCTATTAGTATAAACAGAGAGGATACATGAACTCTTAGGTTTTTAATGATAGGGTTTCTGCTCCTGGACAATGAGCAAATGACACTCTAAAGCAGATTTAGTAAATAGATTTATATGAAATAGATTTAGTCAGAAGCATTCTTCCACCAGTAAAATAAATAATTCCATTAGCAAATGCTCACTCACCTTTATTATGTACAAATTGTTATATCATCAATACACTCTGCACTAAGTATTCATCTGCATTGTCTTGCTAATAAAAATTCTCCACAGGTACAGTGCTACAGATTGCAAAGAACATCAGTCAGTAGAAGAAGTGGTTCACAAATCAAGCCTAGTGGGGCAAAGTAGTTTATTAGAGTGCATATAGATTGCATCTCATTCTGTGGCATGTAGGACTACCCACATGCAACACTTGAGCTGTAAACATTTCCATTTGCAAAGGGTGATGAAAATAACTTCAGGAATGTACACTACCCATGCTCACTGCACCACAATAATACTCAGCACCCTTGTGTTCACCCTCATGGCAGTCGATAGGACCCAACAGTGAAGAAGTGAGATGACATGACGGAAGCACAGATAGCTGGAACAGCTTCCTGCCTGTGTTCTGGTAGGGTGTGGGATATTTTCCAACCCAGAAAATAGCCTCACTAATGCACTTAAAGGTAGGCTGAACAAAGCCCTGGTTAATCTATAATTGAGAAAACTTCGGAATGAACTTAATTAGATTTTACAGTTCTTTTCTATTTCAAACTTCCTCAGCTTTAGGGCATTGGTAAAATTACTGATCTTTTAGTAAATTATTTCCAACATGCCTTGTTGTGTTTCTTATTATGCAAAATATATCTTGTGTACCAGTGCATTCTATTTCAGCTCCTTAATTCAGGATCACTTTAATATTAGGAAGTATTTTTATCCCAATCAGTGAAAGAGAAATCCTGTCCACTTTTCCCAGTAGCAGGCAAAGAAATGGATTGCCAGTTCATGTTTTTAACTTGTGCAATTCCATAAATACCCATGTATTCTTTCTGTCATGATTGCAGGGAGTTTCTAACATGTAGGGGAACATTCTCAAATAATGATTGAACAGGGTTTCCCAGTTATGAGGCAATAAAACAAATTTGAGATTGTAATTTTTGCTTACTACTGGTTTCAATTCATAATGTGGCAACAGTTTGTTACATTGTTTTGCTACCTTTCTCTCTTGTAGTAATAGATACATGTAATGGTTGGTGGTCTCCTAACAAGCAAATAATTTGGAAGAATATTACTCTGCTACAAAAAACGATTTTTAGATGTTAGTGTATGATGATTCTCTTTGTTATAGTCTTTTCTGAGTTCTCCTTCTTAGACAATGGTTACTTACAGAGGACTATGTGCACCAGGAGTTTGGGTCTTAAATTTTTCTACTGAGAATTTATATTAATATTTGTGAATCTTTCTCTGCATTGGATGTTTCACCAAATTTGACTGTGGGAGCATCAGATACCCCTTAGAATTTTATTCAGTGCAGGTTTTGACCTAATCCAATAGGTATTAACCTAACTAGCATGTGTTTTTGTAAGATCATGTAGGGTATTCCACCTGGTCTGTAGATACCAGAAGAGAAAGCCTAAGTCTCCTGTAGGTCCTGTGCTGTGTCTGCCAGACTGTACAGACTTCTTGGCTGGCACTCCACCTGTGGGTTCAAGTCTAGATGTCCATATGTGAGCTAGAAGTTCCCATCATACCCACCACAGGTCTGGTAAATACAGTCACTGGATTGTAGAGAGTTATTTAACTCATTTGTCTGTAGATGCTTATATTTCACTGCATAGCTCTCTTGAGTTCATTTGACTCAGCTGAGCACAGATGTTACCAGAGAGTAGTATTATTTTGCTTTATGTTGTACTGAGCAGCTGATTTGCAGCACCTTTTTTCAAAAGAGGAATTTTCATCAGATGTACTGACCTCTTAACTTGATGTTGGATTTATATCTGTCTTTTGCAAAATATTAAGAAGAAATATGAATCTTCAACAGACTTGTTTTTCTGGTTCTGATTTGAATCCAGCCAGGATGCTGTTTTCTTTTGTATGTCTCTTGGAAATACCTGTTCCTACTTGATTAGCTGTAATAGACAGATTTGCATGTTTTTACCATGTTTGTGTTCTGTGTAAATTTTCCATATTAAATCAATGCTGGCTCTTATATCTACTGATCTGAGTTTGTTTTTCTGTATATTATACTGTAGTTTCAAAATGTGTGGTGGTAAACAATGTGCTTTAATACCTTGCAGATGTTTCTGGTTAAAACTGGAATTTTTCCTCTTCAATTTATGAAAGGTTTAATTAAAGTACTTTCCTTTGGTCTAATCATTATAACATTAGTTATTCTAAGATGTTGTTTGAGCTCCTGTGTCATGTTCCAGGGGCTACTTAAAAAAATGTATCTTTCCATTAATGGAATATAGGGTTTATGTTATGAAGCTACTTGCCATTTTTGATTTTAGAACTGGTGGCTTCTATTAACTCTGGCTTCTCTGTATATCCTCTAATTTCTTAGTTTGAGTTTGTGCAGCTTAGAGGGTTTATTTATCTTTCAGGTGTTTTTCTGACCTTGAAGAGTCAATAAATAGTTTTCAGTTTAAGTATGAAAACATTGCTTCAGGCTTAACTTCAGATATTTTTTGTCTCTTTTTCTTTTATGTTCCTCCTTTTAGAGATTACATATTTGACCATATGTTGCTACTTAATTGCTTTTTTTTACTTTTATATTTGCGTTCTTTTTGCTTTTAAGCAATAGCTTGTGATTTAAGGTGTACAAGCATTCATGAAGAAAACCAGGCAACCATTCACTTCCCCACATTCTTCATGCCCTCTTTTCATACATGCAAGCATATCCAGTGTAATGAAAAATAAACTGTTTGTTCGAAATGGGGACAGGGCTTGGGTTTGTTAGTTTTTCTGCTCCATTACTCAGCTGGAAAAAGGAACAAACAGGTACATATATACTTCCTGAGTTGCTCTTTGCTTGCACCTCATATTCAGATTGACTCAAGGCTTCCAACATAAAGGAACAAAATACATTTCCATGCTGTAGTGTCCATTTTACAGTGGTAACCATGGGCTGCTTGGAAACCATTTATTAACCTCTAAATTTCTTAGTTGTCAACAGCAGCATCAGTTGATCTGCTAAGTAAAATTCTGTCTTGGTTTTGGGTGGGATAAATTTTTTTTTTTCTTAGAAGCTGAAAAAAAAAAAAAAAAAAGGGAGAGGATAAATGAGAGTTTTAAAGAGGAAGTGGAGATAGTACAAAATGATGGAGAAAACAGCCTTACCTTGCCCTCACATTTTTCCAGGCTATATTTAGCAATTTTATGTAGTAATCCTACTTGTAAAATGTTACAGAGAACCTGCCTTATGGGATCATAAAGTTCAGGAGTTTAGGTGATTGACTGAATAAAGTAGGGATGCTAATTCCTGAGACGTGCCTTGTGGCACAGCTCCAGGAGAGCAGGCCGAGGGGCGGGAGGCAATACTGTGGCTGGGCAATAAGCCAATGAACTGCATCATTGTAATTGCAGATGAAATAATAATTATTTGTGATAGCTTGCTAATCAGTGAAAGCATGGAAAAGGCTGCTGACAAGCACCATCAAGGTAATTAAGGTGAAGCATTGAATTTGCATAAATTTACACTTTGATCACTGTTCACAAGATACTGTCTCTTGAAATAGACTTGGCTGGTTTCAAGATGAGCACTAAATCAAAGAAAAAGGAGTGCAATAACTGCACAGCATCAATAGTGCTTACAAAATACAGATGCACCTTACATAGGCAATTATCTAAAGAATCTATTGTCCTTAATCAAAGGATGATACTCAAGTTACTTTTTCAAATTGCCAAATAGTCCTAGTTAGCATATGCCATTCTGGTTGTAGCTCTTTAATGAACCCAGAGAAATCATGAAGATGAGATCTTCAGAAAAGATAACATTTGATTATTCACTTTTCTTAAAATTATCCCTAACCTCCTAAATTAGGACAGCTGAAGGTATCATTCCTCATATTATTCTGACATACATATGCAAGCTTGTCTTGGAAAAATGTATTTAAAAGATTTCTTTAGGAGCTGCAAATATGATCTTCTCATGATCTCAGGCTCTAAGTCACTGCCTCTGAGGGAAGGTTAAGCTCTAGTCCTTCAGCTTCTATGCAGGTATCCTGAACATCAGCTGCCAGAGTAATTCTGGTGATCCGGCCTGCAGCCAGATCTCTGTGGTCTGCCTTAGCTCCAGTTCTGTGACTCTTTTCCCTCTGGGAAAGAGCAATGGGTCTCTTGACGGTGCAGTCTCCTAAAGGAAATAACAGTTTATGTAAAACAAAGGACTTTGAACTCTCAAAGCATGGATGCAAAAAACAAAAATCTAGAGTGTACACATCTATTCACTCTTCCCTAAGGTTTATTACTTACTCAAAAAACCCTACTGAGACTTCTGCAGTCCTTCTTTCTGTCAACATTTCTCTACAGATCTTTCTGACAACTCATTTTCCACTCCCTTTTTTTACTATGGTTTTTTGAAAGCTTTTTTTTCTTCCAGATTTAGGGGGATTGTCTTATTAATAATAGCAATGAGTTTTAAACTAATTATATGGTGAATCATAATTTCTAAATATTTGGATTTATATTTTATTGCTGTTTGTTCTGATTTTGACTAACATCATCCTACAGGAAACTTCTTTTCCTCCCTTACTGAGCATGTAATATTGATGCTTCTAAGTTAATCAGAACCAATATTTCATAATGCAAATATTCTCTATGTTTCATGTGGTTAATCACATACGCACATGAAATAATAATTTAAATGCTTAAAAATTTTAGCCACCCATTCTAGAATTTTTTCTATTGCCTACTTGTGCTCTTACCTCATCTGCTACCTATAGTTATGCTACCTAATTTTTTTTTTTTTCTAAAATAGTAATCTGCTGTAAAGTTTTTGCATCTTAATTATTTATTGCCTTTTATTTTATTTCTGACTTTTGCTGTCACATGCTGTTTGAGTTTTTTTTTTTTTAATTTTAACCATGAAAATTATTTTTTTACCTAGATGAACAATTTTAGTAGAAATAAAATGTATTTGTCTAGTACAGAATGTGCTTGGCATGTTTTTATATTGTACTTATTTAGAAAGATGATCTCGTAAAGCTGTTGCTCTGAGACAACCATGGGGCATGTAGAGTTTGCTTTTGCAGTGCAGCAATAAACACATCCACTTGGAGATTTTATACTCTAGTAGAAAGACAGATCTCTTGGCATGCTGCATTTGTATTCCAGGCAACCCCCACACACCAATGTAATTATTTGATTAAGAGAGAGTCTCATTATTGTATATGAGAACATTCCATGCACAACTCTCTTGGTGATGCACATAATGTACATGTCTTAAAAATGTCATCTGTTTTGTCACTGGTTTTCACCTGTTAATAAATAAATCAAGCTACTTTACAGAATACTGGAGAATTAGGACACGAGATAGCAAATGCTGAAGCTGCTCCTTCCCTACTATAAATCTGATGATCTTATCACATAAATATGACTATGAATGTAAAATGTTTGTGAGGAATTTGATAACACTAGAACTATTTTGGAAGTTCTGTTTTGAATGCCTGGCCCCAGTAAATCCATAACAAATACATGCTGGTTTCAGCATGGCCAAGGTTTCACCCATGGAATTCTGAACTATTTCTTTAAAATTCATTCATTTAGCTTTTTGAACTCAGAATATCTTGGTCTTTTTTTTTTTCTTTTTTTTTTTTTTTTGCTACTGGAATGAGATGAGGCAAGGAAAAGAAGAGAAGCTACCATAAAATATACATAACAAAAGTGTGCATATTTTTCATAGGGATTTTTTAATGAGGGATTAGTTACATAGGAGCTTTAGGGATTAATTAACCAATACCTAATTAAAGCAGGGTTCTAAAATGGATCCTCTGTAAATCTGAAAGTCATTTTGAAGGAGAAAAAGTAGAAAAATGAAGTGATGTGCAATGATGTAAAGTAATGGGTTGTTTCTAAACTGAGGAAATATGTTACATCAAAAAGAATGGGGAAAAAACAGGAAAAGAATCTAGAAAAGTGGGAACAGGAGTTTGTTGCTGTCTCAGTATTGCTTTTGATAACAATAGATAAAATATCTTATTTGTCTGGCCCATACATTGACCTATGTTTACAAACTACACTTTGAAAAGTCATCATTTGTACAATAAGGCTTCCTGTAATGCAGGCCAGAGTGTCTCAGTGTGTTTCTTCTTGACTCACTGAGGACAGGGGAAAAACACATCAGGGGAGGCACTGATACTGAAATGTACTCTCATTATTGACCTTGATTGTATGTTCATTCTCTTCTGTGTACATTCTCGTATCAGTTTCTGTGATCTGATATTTTCACTGCACATTCATTCTATACACTCTGTACTCTGGTGCCTTTATTTAGAATATTTTTGAGCACAGTCACTTAGAGTTTCAGGATAGTGAAAACAAAATGTTTTGTTAGAAGAATAGCATGAAAAACACAATGACTCTGTAAAATAGCATCCACTTATATTTTTATTTTTTGACTATTTGCCCAAGTAGCATGTAAAACAGAGCCAGTATTTTTGGGTAGGAGGGAGGAACCCTGCATGGTCTTAAGCTTTTCATTTGAAAGCTAGGTTCAACAAAAATTATAAATCTAGATTATAGTGTGAGTCCCTTTTTTCCTCCTTCCACCAATCTTAAGGTTAAAATGAGCCTTAATGCATTTTTATTTAAAGCTCCTATATAATATTGACTATAAAAATTCACCTTGCAATACCTTCATTGAATCTAATAATTTTTGGATGAATAAGTACAGATTTTGCATAGATGGTCTTAGCACAAAAACTTTTATGAAGGTGCCTCCATCATTTCTCTAGGGAAGTTTCTCAAAAGGTTAATCACTGTTAGAATACGTCTTTTCTTCTCTTTTGAATTTGTCTACCTCCAATTTTAGCCCTTGAATTTTTTAATGGTTTTGGAAATTCATAGTCAGGTGGTTTTGCAGCATGGTCAAACACTAAATCTTCATCAAGGTCATTGCTTCTTCCCAAGATGTTCAATAATCTTTTGTCCCTCCATATTTATGTCTTTTCATTTGACTCTAGGAAAAATGGTAGCAGACAGAGTCCATTATTCCTCTTTGACTGTGACCCTCTTAAAAATTAGGGAAACTTAAAAGTTTCCCTCAATTCAAATGCCTCCTGCTTTAATCTATCACTTCACCAGTCCTTGGTAGTCTTTAAACCTTGATGGGAAATTGCTTATATTTTCTTCGCATCTCTGATGGAGATATTGAGTTGCATTGGATTGAGGATCTATGTTCATTCTGTGATTTTCTATTAGTGATTACATTTTGTTATCCACCAGTTATCACTTTGTCATCTATTGACTAGGTGCTACATTGATCTTGACTAGTGCTAATCCCTTTAATCATAAAGTTGTGTGGAAAAACTGAGTTTTGCTGACCACATCAAAACCCAAAAAAAACCCTGGCTCTTTTAATCAGAATTGACTAAACAAAAAAATCTGTTGTTCCCTGTAATATTTATCTGATTGTTTAGAACAGTCAAGCTCAGGAGTACTGTTTGCACTGAAAAGACAACCAATCTTTTGGCTGTTGATCATGCCACTGTCAAATGCAATGTTATATTACTCTGGAATCAACACAGCACAGCTTTGCCTGACTAAATCCAAGAGGAATATATTCAGCTGTGAGAATGTGTTCCATAGAATTAAAATTAGATAATGTACATTATCTGTAGTTGAGAAGTAATGTCAGGTTGTGTTCTGCATATCTTGTGTTGTTAAATTTCACAAATAGAAATGCAATGGCTGTCACTCCAATGATCTTGGTTACCTTTATTATTGTTGCTTAAGAAAATGGGATTTTTAAAAATTTTCTTTGCAGCAGTACCTTCTAGTGGTGATGTATGTTTGAAAGAGACAACTATCTTGCTGCAGTTGAATCAGAAAGCTCAAAATTTGGGACTTTTAATTCCTCTTAAATAAAACTTACTTGGGTGAAGCCACTGGGTGAAGTTTTGTCTATCTATTTAATTTTTATTCTCCCTTAGGCTTCAGAATTAGAAACAGAATTATAATTTTCTCCATAGTCAATGTTCAAATTCATAGTCATAATCAAAAGTTCGTATTTGGCACATACCAGTGATACCTATAATTGTTACCTATCTCACTCAAAAATGTCTCTTTCTTTTTGCACAGTGCAATGTCAAGGTTACCAGTACAATCCAACCATGAATAAACTAAATGTGTGATCTTAATTCCCACGCCTTAAAGGTGGACTGTAGAATTATACTGAAGTACATTTCAAAGGCAGTGCCTACTCTTGTCTTTGACAGAATTCCTTAAAACTACATATACATGACAAACAGTAAAACTGATTGAAAAAATTAAACTGTTTGAAAATTTCCAGAAAATATTTTTTTCAGTGATAAACAGCAACTAAAGGAATTGAAATACCCCATGACTATGTATAGATAATGTTTCTTTTAGTCCACAATTTATTTTTAAATAATATCAATAAGAATTAAATATGTTGTTTTCTATGTTTAATTTTTTACTATTTTATTTTAGCATTAAAGAAAAAGTCAAAACAAAGCCAAAATTACCTTTGCAGACTCACTGGAAGTGTCACAATTGCAATGGTCAACAACAGAATGAGACTAAGAGAGGTACTGGCACAAAACTAGGGAAACAAACCTCTATCCCTTCTTTGAACACCTCCTGGGGGTATGTATGCATTTTATGACTGATTTTTCATCCCACCCTTTAGGGGAGCTCAGTTGTCTAAGTTTACTAAAGAAGTTCAGGGAAATTATCAACACTGAAGTAGATATTTAGGGAATGTTAAATTTTAAACAACCAATACCTTTATAGAAAAAGCAATATTCATTCCTTCACTGGCTCTTGGTAACTACCATAACCACAGTGCTAACTCTGTGTTTGGTTTTTGGATTTTTACACTCTGAGGCCAAACTGCTCTAATTTGAAATAGAGCCTTTGATGAACTACTCCACAGACAGAAAATTCACTCCTACCTACAAGACACTCCCAGTTTCCCAAATCAACACTCCCACAGCTCAGTGAAGGACTCCTCTGAAGGCACCTCCTTCTGTGCAATGCTTTCATGAACTTCGGGTTAAGGTGTGTATGAAAAGATGGCTCAGGGTCAGATTAGAGGAAACTGAGAAGTTATATTAGCATCCTAACAGGAATTGTAACTGTAAATTGTAGGGTAAAATACAGTTGCTGCTCCCTGGATGGAATGCAGTTGGCATGCTCAAAAGCTATTCTGTGATGATTCCTTACACCCACCATCTGCATCCACAGCACCTGCTAAGGGGGATGGAACAGAGAGGGGAGCAGAGTGGAGACACTGTGGCCCAACTCTGTTGAAATCCTTGCAGGGAGGGGAACTGGATCACACTTCACAGGTGAGAAACGGCCCAGCACCTGTCAGCCAGGGCAGAGCTGCTGGTGAGCCTGCAGCTGTGGTAAAATTGCTCTTCTCCAATGAACTTGGTTCATTGTAAACTTGTAATATCAAGGCACACCTCCATCCCAAAGTTACCCCCATCCAGGATATGATCACCCTTCCCTGGACATGTGCTCTCTGTATTTTATTGACTGTATCTTAAAGATAAAAGTGAATTTTGCACTAATTAGTAAAAATATATGTATAATTAGAGTCACTTCAAGCTCCACCTAAACACAAAGAAATAATATAAAAGTAAGCTGATAATGGGGAAAAGTTAGAGACGACTCCATCATAACTGCTGGAATCAGTCAATGGGCTGAACCTGTCTTAGGGACACCTATTGGGTAAAAACCATACTCTTTGTGTTCTGGATATTTTAGAGGGGATTACAGCTTGTGTATGTATTACTCTGACTATGTTTTTGCAGTCAGGTATTATCCAGCAATCCTCAAACCTTAACCTATCACAATTTTCTATTCATAAAGGATGTTATTCCACAAACTGTTGGTGTGAGTCTGTGGTGGGTGCTGGCAATTGCCAGCAGTGGGTAACATACTTGAACAAAGTGGAAAACCTACTAAGGGATCCTGAAGTGGAAGTTTTCTGTTGAGAAATTTCTTATGCTGTTGGTGCATCCCTGAATAAGTCGATCAAGCCACCCTGTGAACCAGCAGCACTGCTGAGTGAAGGGTCCCATCATGGGATGCTGAGAGGCTGGTCAGGCACAGGGATCTCTGCTCTCCTGGGGCACTGACAGACAAACACTAAGGGCTGAGTAAACCTCCCTACACTTAAGGCCGAGGGAGTCTCCCCTTTTCATGTGACAGAGTGTAAGTGAAACAAATAAGTATTTAAAGTATTTGGGACAAATGGAAAGGGAAGGTCAAATCTGAGCAATTGTGTCAAAATACTTAATTAAATAGATTAAGAAAACATGGTTTTAATAAAGAGTTAAGGGAAAACCAGTGATTTGTTATACATGCATCTGGACACAGGGGGTTAAATGAGTAACTGGTAATGCTGCAATCAACAGGAAAAAGATCCTTTTCCTAGAATAGTACTTCAAGCAACTGTAAAGCTATTTCTAGTTTTAAAATTTCTGTCAGTCAAGCATACCTAAAAATAACTGTTATCCCCAGAAAATTTGCAAATTAGAAGATGAAAGAAGCATTGTTGACATATGAAACACTTATTTGCATTCACCTTCCATGGATTTCTCTAAAGAGTTCTGTCACATCTAGTCTTCAGCTAGTATGAGCTGGGGGTGTGTGTTCTGTTCTAGAAGAAAATACCATCTCTAACATGATTAGTGAAACAGATTTTTATTTAAGTACAAAACATTCATGGTCTATAAACTAGCAAAGTGCCTTTAAATTACCAACTTGAATAAGCACTTTGCAGAAGCAGAGTTCTAGCATTAGCAGTTGTTAGCACAAAGCAGATGAACAGCTAGCAAAAGATTAGACCTATTTACCTGTATTGTTTCCTGTTTAGAGTATCATTGCTCTTGGTAATTTGAAAGAGTTTAAGGGAAGTGAGAGAGAGAAATAAAATACAAGGATAGAATGGAATGATAATAGAATAATGTACAGAAAATACTCACAGGACAGGAAGTTATGGTGATGGCTTTGCATATTTTTTTATTGTTTGGAGTTTTTTGTCCAGCAAGGACATCCAGTGCCCATGCTAACAGATAAAATAGTTTTGTTAGGAGTCAAAAACACCCTAAAAACCAAACGAAATGAAAAACATTACAAGGGTTAGACATAAATGCTACAAAGAGACAATACTGTAAAAGATTTGTTGATATTTGAACAGTAAATGTCAGAAAAATATGACTGAAATTACAATCATACAGAAGAGATAAACTAGACATATTTATAGAGTTATGTGATGTCATATTTCTGGTTCATATGAGGGGGGTAATCTGCAAATAGACTTTTGGAATATTATGAGGAGAACTGGAAGGCCATAGATGTGCTCGGCATTTCTCCACTAGCCAGGTGAAAAGAGTGGGTAAAACTAAGGTATACAGAATGTTAATTTCCAAGCTGTTAATTTTAGAATAGGTGCTTTGTAGCCTTTGCACAAAAGGCATCATTAAAAAGCTATTAATGTTAACACAGTATTTTGTTTACAGTAATAAGATTACTATCTACTGAACAAAAATTGGATAATTATACCGGTTGTGATTATTGGTTGCACAGATGGGAGGGATAAAAGAAAATTACCTGATCAAATTCTGTTATTGAATTTTAATTCACTTTTGGATATTTTTCTTTTCTGTCTGAAACACATAATCCTTTTTACTCAGTTTACTTTAAAAAGGTAGGAATTTGTATAAACTTTAAATATCTGGGCTGTCAGTCAGGGAAACTTACTTGTGCTTCACGTTATTCAGCCTCATATGCATAACTGATAATTAGGATGGACATTTTTTTCTATCTCAGACATATCAGTGACTAAAGTAAAAAAAAAAATCACAGACTCACACAGAATCTCAAAATGGTTGAGGCTGGAAGAGACTTTTGGAGTTAATCTGGTCCAATCCTGCTGCTCAAACAGAGCCACTTGAAGAACATTGCCCATAACCATGTCCACACAGCTTTTGAATGTTTCTGAGGATGGAGATTCAAACATCTCTCTGGGCAAACTGTGCCAGTTCTTGGTTATCCTCACATTAAAAAAATGTTTTCTGATGTTCAGAGGAGACCTTCTGTGGTTAAGTTTGTGTCCATTGCCAGTGCCTGGCTCCATCTCTTTTTCGCCCTCCCTTTAAGTATTTATGTATATGGCTAAGATCCTCCTTCATCCTTCTTGTCTCCAGGCTGAAGAGCCCCAGCCCTCCCAACCTTTCTTCAGATGTGAAGTACTCTGGTACCTTATTCATCCTTGTGGCCCATTTGCCTTCTTTGCATCAAGAGCCCATTACTGATTCATAACCAACCTGGTGTCCACCAGGACCCCCAGGTCATTTTCTGCTGAGCTGTTTGCAGCTGGGCTACCCCCAGCATGTATTAGTGCCTGGGATTGTTCCTCTTCAGACTCAGAATTTCTTGAGTTTCCTGACACCCCTTTCTCTGACTGTGGAGGTCCCTCTAGATGGCAGCATGGCCCTATGGCCACTGCTCCCAGTTTGGTGTCACCTTCAAATTTTCTGGGGGTACTCTGATTCATCACCCTTATTGTTATGAAGATGCTGAACAGGACACGATGCAGTATTGACCCCTAAGGTACCCCTAAGACATTGCTGGTCACTGGCATCCAACCAGACTTGTGCTGCTCATCATCACCATCTGACCTCAACAAATTCAGCCAATTTTCAATCTACTTCACTGTTTGCTCATCCATCAATGCAACTCCTTAATGCAACTGTTATAGGAGAGTGTCACAGGCACTGCTGTAGTTCAGGTAGACAACAGCCACTGCCCTAACCATGTCCACCAGGCCAGTCACTTCATCAAAGAAGTTTACCAAGTTGGTAAAACAAGAGTTCCCATTAGTGGAGTGATGCTGAATGTTCCTTATGCTTTACTTGTCTTTAATGAGCCTGGAAATGATTTTCATGATTAGCTGCTACCACACCTTTGTAGAGATCAAAGTCAGGGTGACCAGCCTATAGCTCCCTGGGTACTCCTTCTTGCCCTTCTTGAAAACAGCAGTGACATTTGCTATTTTCAAGTCTTCTGGTGCTTCTCCAAGTCTCCCTGATGGATCAAAGATGACGGACAATGGCTTTAAAATTATTTCTGCTATCTCCCTCAGTGCTCATGGATTCATTCCATCAGGGCCCATGAATTTATCTTCCAGCAAAAGTGTGTGAAAACAAAACTTCCTGGAAGAATAAGTTTCCTGGCTTGTACATTTTCTGGATTGCATATCTTTTACTGTCTGTGAAGATGTCTCATTAATTTTCCCTTGTTATGGTTGTCTAGTAGAATTATCTGTTTCCCAACATTGTTTACAGACCTCAGATTAGGTCATTTGACCCAGTCTGCCAAACAGTAAGCAGAATACAAATGAAATACCTGCATCTTCCAATCCAGGAGAGCTCACAGTGTCTAATGTACATTATTCCAAAAGTACTAAAGGGTTACAAGTATTACTGATTTCCCTTAACTTTTCATTTCTGCATTGTTTCAGTACTGTAAAATAATATAACATTCTTAAGAGAACTGTCATACCAAAATAGAAAATCGCTCATAATTAGTCCTGGTTTGTGTCCTTTCTGAAATTAAAGGATTTGAAATAGGACAATTAGATAACAAATTGGTTAAAAATGTTTATTGTCATTATTACTAGACCAATATGTTTTAGACACAAAACAAGACTGACTATTAAGGTAGAATAAATATTTATCTATATTATAGCTAGCAATAAGAAATGCACATATTTGTGGGTTTATGTATAGTACCAATTGATTAGTATTCCGTAAGTCTATTGGGCTGCCAAACTGGAACACCTTCTCAGTGTCCCAAATATGTCCACCATTGCTCAGACAATTGAGGTAACATATGTTTTAGCAGCTGAGTCTATCTATGTGTTTTTAGCTACATTCATGAATAAAAAAATACTTAAACGTATGTTTTTAACACCATAAATTGTCCATTTATATTTTCAGTAGCAAATAAACGGCTTAGAATGATTAACTCTTAGTGGTCCAATAGGGAAGAAACCAAACCAGCCAATGAAAACCAACCAAAAAAACCCAACAACAACAACAACAAACCCACAAAACAAAAGGCCATAAGGCCCTAAAAGCAACACAATGTTTTAGTTGCACAAAGTGTGAGCCTTTGGATTAACCTTCCATACTCCCATATAACAATTGTTTCTCTAAAATATAGCACCTAGTTGAGGTTTTGGTAATTTCCTCTTTCAGCAAAATAGTCTTCTGAACAAAATACTATAAACAGGATCAAAAGGCCTAGAATCATGTCTTTCCCTACATGAAATATTTTCAAAATAATTTGGTGCTACTAGGAAGTGTTAACATTCAAAAAAGGACAGAATTTTCTCAGATATTATTCAAGACGACTGTTAAGGAATGTCTCATCTGCATTATTATATCATAGGTGTTCCCTGTAGAAAGCCACCAAACCCCAGGTTTCACGGATCACAAGCTTTACAAAACAGCATTTGTTATGGTCATACCAGGAAGCCCAACTGGAGAATCAAAAGGATTAAAAGTGAAAGAATGAGAGCATTTGTTCAATTCAATGTTCAGCTCTATGCAGATCTGTCAGTGTTATTGTTAAACTATCCTGTTTCAGATCCAAACGGTTAGTTAAACAAAAACAGAGCTCAAAAAGATACAGGAGGACTTTCTTTGTTCTGAAACTTTCTCTACAGTAAATGTGAGCTGAATAACAGTGATAATGGCAAACATTAGTAACACTTTATGTGCAGTGTGCTGTGTGGGGAAAGAGAAGAGACACTAGTTCCGCCGTGTTTGGAGAGACATGAGCCAGAGTTTATCCTTCATCTTTGGCTCACTAATTGGTTTCCCACATTGGCAGTGAATAGAACTGGATTTCAGTGTCCTTCATCTGAATACTGGGCTACTGAGTATAAAAGTCAGCTAAGTCTCCTCTAATCTTACTTGGTTCAAAGCACTGCTTGGCAGTGATCTTCTCACAACTATGAGATCCCTGTGCTTCCACAGAAGCAGTGTGGATGAGAACAAACAACCCTCTAGACACTGGATCACATTGGCTGTCTTGGTGCAGCCATTTTCAAAAGAAACCATTCAAACTGCATTGAAAATAACCCTGAGTGTTTTCATTGACGAAGGTTCATACGCCTGAAGATATGATACTATTACAGGGACAAGAAGCACTTAAACAAAGAAGTTGTGGACTTTTGCTGTTGCAGGGACATAAAACCCAAAGTCTAAGACTTAGGCAAACTTAACCATCCTTACATGCTAAATCAAGATCCAAAAAGCCAGATGTGATTCCACTTATTCTGAAGACATTTCTCCATAAAGATGCTTTTCTTTAGATGAAAGGTCCTTTGAAACCTGATGCTTGGCTTTTGCATAGTTCCTTCTACAGTTCCTGTCTGTCCCTGTGCACTGAAATGTGGAGGGGTGACACTTCACCTGATGTGCTGTTTTCCACACTGGCAGCCAAGCATGGTCATGGTAACACTTTGGTTTCTTCTGACTTTAAAATGCTAGCCCCAGAACTGAAGACTGAGATCAGCTCGCTCTCACATGGACTAGAGATTAGAGCAATAGCCCAAAGCTTCTTGAAACACTGTTTCGCTACACATTGAAATAAATATTTCTGGCACTGAATGGTGCCTTAAGAACAGTAGCTAACACTTCATCCTTTTAATATTTATAGCATCCCCAAGAATCAGATTAATCCTTTTGCATTGTTGCAGGTGGTCCCTCTCTTCTAGGGCTACCTCTGCCCGAGTTGACCCTGCCATGATCTGTGGGCCNGACCAGGCAGGACCAAGGGCAAACAGCAAAACGGGGTAGCTTGGAACAAACCAATACAAATGGAAAATAACAAACCCCAACACATTGTTTTTTCCAGGGTGCAAGTCTATATATATGTAACTCTCAACTAGCCTAGAGAAGAATGGGAGGCAAAGTGGCTGCTGTTCAGGTTGACTTATTTCTGACAGACAAGAAGAACACAAACCTTCTGTCAAACGTCTATTGGTTTAAAATCAAAGTCTATTTCAATAACAGCATCATGAATCCCCAGAATACAAAATGGTGCCATTATTAGCATAGGCCATGTAACAGCAATTGTTAGTAATAAAAAATTAAGTTTCTTCATTTGATTTCCAAATTTTTCACTTTCAGGTGAAAGGAAAAAATTATGTGATGGCTCACTGTAAAATTTAAGGCAGCTCAAGAGGTAGCAGCTAGTCAGATACATTGAAATACAGAAAAGTAACAGATATATATATTTAATCAATCCTATTGAGCCAAGAACAATATTTTAGAGAATACCTCCATTGTTCTGTGACAGAGGTGTTAACTGGGTGAATGGGATCGATCAGTGATGGGATTAAATATAAATTGCTATTAAAGGTCTGCTACCAGCTGAGCAACTAGAAGAGAGAACTGTGATTGAATGGGTATGGTTACCCAGCTGAAAAAAGATCTGGGTCCTGCTGCTGAAGACTACTCATTTTGCTAGGCACGTAAAAATTACTGAAAAACTGACCATGCTACTGTTCCCTCATGGACCTGGAAAAGGAGAACTTTCCTTTGCTGTTGTGAGGAGTAAATATAGAGTACTGTAATTCACCATTTCAAACTCTGTAATGCAAGCATAGAAATCAGCAGTTAGAGGGAGGGAGAGCCCAGAGGTTGCCCTTTACATAGATTCCAAATAAAAATTTCCTGTCAAGGAAAATAACAAAAAATCTTGGCACATCTATCTACACAAACGTATGAGGTCCTCAGGTTCTGGTGTGCCCCTGAAGAGAAATTGGTCTGAGTTTCCATCATCTTGCCATATCCCATGCCATGTCTTGCCAGTCTGCTAGCTGATGGGCTTCATAAATTTTCAATCAAATGTTTAAACTAACTTGGCTTATTTTCCCTGAAGTAGATTAGGGAGTGATCAAATTATTATATCAGCTGGCAAGTCTGAGGCAATGGTCATCTTCAACCATTCCCTCTCAGGGACAATCAAACAAGTGATGGCCTGGAACTGGTACACTTCTGCCATGGAGTAGCTGGAGCCAAAGCAGGATGTGTGGTTTCAGCTTCATTTTATATGTATAAAATTAAAAAAAAAAAAAAGACTCAAACCTTGACTTGGACACTTTTTCTTGAGTGCTCAATTTATAAATTAGCCCAAACAGAAGAAATATTGAAAACAAAATCTTATGTCTGAAATCCTAATCTGATATTTACTGGGAACTGCAAAGAGGTCTTCAACCTCAAATTCACCATCTATGATTCACTTTAGTTTTGATCAATACAAACAGCTTTTCTGCAGAAATGATGTTGAACTGGATGGACAGCAGATCTTTTTTAGGACATTTACAGCATTCTTTTATCAGTAAATGTATTAATCACGAGGACCATTAGGAGAAAACCGTGTCGCATCCAAGATAAATCAAGGGATAACAATTGTGACATCCAGAAAAAAATTAGAGAATCAGTCCTCCAGAATGACAACAATAATTGGGTGATATAAGTCCCTGTCCAGCAAAGTAAGAACTAAGAAGAGTGAAAAATAATACTTTTTTAGAGACTCATAAATTTAACTTTGGTTTAAGAAGGAAAAAGTTTCAATTATTTAACTATTTCATCAAGAATAATTTTCTCTTCAGCACCGGGAGACCTATTCCAGTGATAACTATTATGATGCCTGAAAGTGCAACATTTCCCATAACTGAATCAAAGTAGACAAATACTCATATTTCTTTCATTCCTAAGTTTTTAGAAGTTGTAACCTCTTAGATCATAAAGAACTGGGTTCCTGTCTGCTTTGTCTTAAATACAAACTAATAAATGACTCTAAACAGGGGCAAAATGGGGACAGGCATGTATGCCACTTCAGAAAATGATCAGCTAGAGATGTAGTTGTTATTGTGAGGAAGGGGGTGTAAGACTCCAAATTTAAAAATCATCAGGCTTAAAAAAGGAACACAGATATAACTGATTTCTTGTCCACCCAGTGCAATATGTCGGCAACTCCCATTTTTTATCCAGGATTATAAATGTTGAATATACCTGAGGATATGTGCAGCATTGAAGGCAGCTTCATATCTATTCACAGCCATTTACAGTTTTCTAAAAGTAAACTGCATGTTGCACAGTTTTTTGTTGATCAGCATCATAGATGTTTGCCGAACACAAACAATTTTTCCTCTTAGAATTTGTTATAGAGTAATAAGCAATCTTTTAAAATTAATTTTTCCACTGATTGTATAAAAATCAGGAAAAAGAAAACCCCACCAAAAAAATTGTAATTTGAGATTAGACTTTCTGTCCAGATCCATCAGATTTTTCTTCTAATATTATACAAGAGCAAAAGTGACAGAATAACATCATACAACCTAGGCTGTGGAAAGCACAGAATGTGACATGCGTAGTCCTCCACAGGCCACACTTTCAAAGTAATATCTGCTATAAAGAATTAGAGATATAGTTTTAATATATAGAATAGAATAGAATAGAATAGAATAGAATAGAATAGAATAGAATAGATAGTAAACATTTATTTATAGTTATTATTTCTCATTTATTTAAAATATATTTTATATTTTATTAATTATATTTATATATATATTTATATATATATAATCTATGTGTGCAATAGACAATAGATTAAACATTACAAGTATCCTTTAATATTGTGGGGTCCTGTATACATCTAGCTTTTCTCCCTCATTTTTCCACAAATAACTTAGTTACCACATATCACCAGTGCACTAGATTAATAACAAATATCTCTTATCTCATTACCTTAAATCTTTTACCTAAAGAGAAACTGGAATACAATTAGACAAAAGCCATGCAAGGCACCAAATGAAGCTCTGTGGCTAAAGCAGTTTATCAGAGTAAGATGTTGTTTTCACAGTGATTTATGCCTCAGACAAACACTGAGACTGCTTGCTGTGCTCAAAGACCTTTAA
This sequence comes from Alaudala cheleensis, assembly GCA_013398995.1. Classification (NCBI taxonomy): domain Eukaryota; kingdom Metazoa; phylum Chordata; class Aves; order Passeriformes; family Alaudidae; genus Alaudala; species Alaudala cheleensis. Next base: position 663,790 of record VWYE01004093.1, read on the forward strand.
GGAGACAAAAGAGAAAATCTGCCAATCTAATAGTTCTGTGACTATCATGCATGGAGAGCTGTTCCATTAGATACAATTTCACAGCAGCTTCCAATTTCTGTTTTATATGGCTGCTTAATGGTTTGTTGGTTTCTTGGGGGTTTTTTGTTGTTGTTGTTTTTGTTTTCTTTCATCCCAGTTAGCTATCAAATACAATACAGAAGCTATATTTTGAAATANAGGAACACAGATATAACTGATTTCTTGTCCACCCAGTGTAATATGTCGGCAACTCTCATTTTTTATCCAGGATTATAAATGTTGAATACACCTGAGGATATGTGCAGCATTGGAGGCAGCTTCATATCTATTCACAGCCATTTACAGTTTTCTAAAAGTAAACTGCATGTTGCACAGTTTTTTGTTGATCAGCATCATAGATGTTTGCCGAACACAAACAATTTTTCCTCTTAGAATTTGTTATAGAGTAATAAGCAATCTTTTAAAATTAATTTTTCCACTGATTGTATAAAAATCAGGAAAAAGAAAACCCCACCAAAAAAATTGTAATTTGAGATTAGACTTTCTGTCCAGATCCATCAGATTTTTCTTCTAATATTATACAAGAGCAAAAGTGACAGAATAACATCATACAACCTAGGCTGTGGAAAGCACAGAATGTGACATGCGTAGTCCTCCACAGGCCACACTTTCAAAGTAATATCTGCTATAAAGAATTAGAGATATAGTTTTAATATATAGAATAGAATAGAATAGAATAGAATAGAATAGAATAGAATAGAATAGATAGTAAACATTTATTTATAGTTATTATTTCTCATTTATTTAAAATATATTTTATATTTTATTAATTATATTTATATATATATTTATATATATATAATCTATGTGTGCAATAGACAATAGATTAAACATTACAAGTATCCTTTAATATTGTGGGGTCCTGTATACATCTAGCTTTTCTCCCTCATTTTTCCACAAATAACTTAGTTACCACATATCACCAGTGCACTAGATTAATAACAAATATCTCTTATCTCATTACCTTAAATCTTTTACCTAAAGAGAAACTGGAATACAATTAAACAAAAGCCATGCAAGGCACCAAATGAAGCTCTGTGGCTAAAGCAGTTTATCAGAGTAAGATGTTGTTTTCACAGTGATTTATGCCTCAGACAAACACTGAGACTGCTTGCTGTGCTCAAAGACCTTTAAGGAGACAAAAGAGAAAATCTGCCAATCTAATAGTTCTGTGACTATCATGCATGGAGAGCTGTTCCATTAGATACAATTTCACAGCAGCTTCCAATTTCTGTTTTATATGGCTGCTTAATGGTTTGTTGGTTTCTTGGGGCTTTTTTGTTGTTGTTTTTCGTTTTTTTCATCCCAGTTAGCTATCAAATACAATACAGAAGCTATATTTTGAAATAGAATACTTCAAGGGAAACATTTAATACAATTCTCTTCTGCTATAAAGAGGGAAAAAAGTCAAACTGAAATAAATGTATATTCTATTGAAAATAAAGCCACTTTTATGAAGAGAGAATAGAATGGAAGCCTGAGAGTATTAATCTGTTGCTATATTGACATACTGTAGTACTGTAATAACAGGAATGTGTTTAACATTTTACTAATAAGAATAGGCAATTAATTTTTCTCATTGGGATTGGGACTTAATGGTTCAAAGTGTATATCTTACCCTGCAGCACTCCAACCAACTGGCAAATGGAATGATGGAAGAGGAGAAGGCTGGGGTACTCAAAAGTTTTGCTTAAGTTTTCAATGACAGCATTTCTTTCACACTTGAGTGGCTGAGCTGCAGGACAGGGGAGCAGTTATTTCCCATATAAGAGAAGGTTGAGTTCATGACCACCTGTGGAACCTGAACATTCATAAGTCTATGGAACCCAATAAGAGGCATCCTAAAGTCCTGAGGGAGTTAGCTGATGTAGTCAGCAAGCCACTCTCCTTGATGTTTCATATGAGCTATTCAGCAAGGAAAACAGAAAACTACAGAGAGACCTTGTTGGGGTCCTTCAATACCTAAAGGAGGTTGTTGAAAGATGGGGACAGATTTAGCAGGGACTGTTGTGATGGGTCAAGGAGCAATGGTTTTAAACTGAAAGACTGTATATTTAGACTAGATGAAGGGAAGACATTTTTTATGATGAAGGAGATGAAACACTGGAATAGGTTGCCCCAACCCTGGAAACATTCAAAGTCAGGTTGAACAGGGGAACTGAAGAACCTGATCCAGTTGAACATGTCCCTTCTCATTACAGGGGGGATTGGACTATGTGACCTTTTAACGCCCTTTCCAACCTAAGCTATCGTGAACAACCTTTTGTGGTTTAGGAGAGGTTTGTACACAAAAGCAGAAAAGCAACAATTGCTAGGTGGTCTGGCTGACTCTAAGTAATTTTCGTGGATATATAATCAACACCAATATGTTTTATCTATTTTCTTTTAAGAAATGCTCTTATAAAATCACGCCTTTCTTGAAGCACCCAAGTCAATCTTTCGAGATCAAAGTTTTCTCCCACCTTTCCTGGTTCACTGCCTTGGCATGGAAAAAGATGCATCTCTTTCTACAGTGAGTTTTGCAAAGAGAAAACAGTATTTCCCACTATATCTGGCTACTTCCAGTGCTCCAACCCAAACGACCAGTGATAACAAGATGAATGACAAGCCTTTGGAGTGAATCCAGCATGAGATGTGAATACAGGCCACCAGAGCTATTGCTATTTATTGCACTTCCATTTCACTCTACTGAGCATGCTGACACAGCATTAATTAATAATCTATTCTGAATACAAAACCTCTGATACCACTTACATTAAATATTTTTATATCATGTTATATGTCATTAGAGTCGACATAATGATAATATCCACTTTGTAATGGAAATAATTTTAATAGGAAGAGCATTAAAACAACATGGTACATGAAGAAAATGTTATTTGGTATATATTCACTGATATATTGCCAGAAGGCAGAACATAGCAGGATGAGTAGAAGGCTGGAAATATCACTTCCCTGACTCCCTTAATAAAAAAACAAGATATCTATTTTCATTAATGTCTGTCTTATTGTCTTAAATCTCAACTTTTCCCTTATCTTCTATGCAAGTTGTTGGGGTTTTTAAATACAGATTCATGTTCTTATGAAGTTGCATAAAATGCACAGAAATTTTGAGGGAATCCTAGGATTTGGACTTAATTTTTGAATGAAGTAGGATGATTGGACCTTCTCATTACAGAGGTGACTGTGTCAGGACTGTGTGATAAATTTCCAGGGATTCCCACAGGGAAAGAATTGGTCTGTGTGATAAAACATGCAAGTCAGGACTGGACTATGTCCCTTCTATTGCATTAAGTCAGAATCCTAGAGCCCATCTTCTCTTTTGTAAGTTGTGCAGGCAATTTTGCAAGACAGAATGCTGAACCCTTTTCTCAAGAAGAGAGAAAGAAGTTGTTCTTCTATTTCTGTCCTTCCTTTACCTGTCCATAGGCTTCATTGTAGAACTTTAATATACAAATATGGTTCCTGTGTAGCTAGGTGGCTGCTGACTAAAGGGGGGGTTAGGGCTTATTATGGGATGCATAATAAAACAGCATAGCCTTGCAGTCCAATAAAACTTGTGCTATCGCTGGTTGTGATAGGTAGGCACAAATCATCAACCAATATGTGTCAAATCTCTGTAGATGCAGAAAATTATACAAATTATGCTGACAGTTTGCTGCTATTTGATAATTTTAGCCCTGCCAGATCTAGCAGTTGGATAATAAGGATTACTCAGGGTACCACCGTCACACTTTGCTGTAACTTCTGTCAAGCAGCCTCTAAATACAACATTAGGTGAAACAGTCACTTATCTCTGTCTTTGTCGGGGCAATGAACAATAAACATCTGACTGCTTAAGTGTTTTTATGTTGTGCTCAGCGTGTGAATGTGTGCACTTAGGCCTTTAGAAGATTATTCTGAGCTTGATGCTATAAAGCACAGAGCAAATGCTGCAGTAGGTGGCCATCAACACCTTGTGCTGAGGATATCCAGGTGACATTTCTCTCTTCTGGCTTCAATGAAGGAGGCACATACACCTAAATGACAAATGGATTGGTTAGTACTTCTGACAGTACAATATCCACCTGCATCCCTTCCTAGGGGAAAGAAAAATGTTTACAATTTAGATTCATTAGGCAATTCTCACAGGTTTTGTAACAAAGGCTATACAAATATATACTAATCTGTATAAATAAATGATCCTAACAGATAAAATATTTTGAATTATTGTTAAATATAATTATTAAGTCAATTGAAAATTGACTTTGCTGAGTTGCTTTGTATTTATTTCCAAGATATAAATGCAGAACTGAAAGAGTTTTTTTTGGCTTTGGTGATGCAAAAAAAAGGTTAAAAATAAATTGTGCTCCTACTCTTTAATGCAGATTACTGGGAGAATGGGGAGGGAGGAGCTAAGCTTGGAAATCTGGATGCAGTTTCTTACTCTTAGCACAGATGCATCATAACCTTTACACATTGGCACAACTGTAAAGGTAGGATTGTTGCTATACATTTACTGAGAGACACTCGTCTCTATTCCTGTTTTCTGAAGAACAAAACAAATTTGAATAAAAAAATTTTAGCTCTGCTTGAATCCAGAAGTATGTTTTTTTCATTTTAAGATGTGTCATTGCACTAATCTGTTTTGTAGCAACAACTAGGAGCTACACCCATGATCAGAATAGAAAGATGGCTGATTGTTTTACACTGATTTTAATTATCATTAATTACAACAATAATTTAAGTTCATTAGCACATCAATTTCTTAAAGACTAGATATATTTGAAATACAAAACTGTTGGTATGAAAGATTAAAAAAAAAACAAAAGTGAAAAGCCTTTTTTTTTCCTCCTGGGTAAAATAATTGCCTACTTTAATAATACTTTGTACAGATGTAAAGGAGCTAAAATTATAATTTTATCTATTATACATATACTTACATTACATTACCTTACTTCAACTAGTTCAAATTTGTTAGGAGTAACAGATGGAAATCACCCCGAGGTTAATATCTTATCCCTTCTGAACTGCCAGCTTCTAGCAGGTTTTTATATCCTTAATTTTGGTGTGCTGCTGCTGCAAATTCACACTTCAAGCATTTTTCTTCCTTTTTTTCCGCCTTTACTTTTGTGTGTGTGTGAGTTTATATTCTTCATTGTACATCAAGAGCATTTTATGCCTTTTTATTCATTATATTCACCATAACTGTGGTGGTATTCTTGTCCTCATGAGTCTGCTGTTTGATCCCTCTTAGAAGCATTTGCTATCAGTTTTGCATTTCTCACAGCAAGTACTCTGAACATATCTGTTCTTTGCAACTCATCCTTCAACATTATTTTGATTTTCACTAAAACCTTGCCAGAATCACATGACAGTAATTTTTATGTGAAATGCTGAATGTTTAATCTCCTGTGTAAGATATTCAATGTATGCTTAAGGCATAAAATGTGTGTTCTTATACTATGCAAGTATGAGAAGCTTCAAGTAGCTGATAATGTTGTTCATCAGGGAAGTGAACAATCTGCTGAAAGACAGGAAGAGGTACAGTGGCAAATCCCATCCCCTTTTTTGTAGTAGGGAGGGGAGAGTGTCTGAGGGTCAAGACTGCATTTTATCACTATCTAACAAATGCTTAACGTATGTTCAAGTCTAAGACATTTAAGTACCAATAAGTACTTAAATAAAATTTGCTGCACAACTTCACAGATTGTCACAGAAGCAAAAGTTGAACAAGATCTAGTTCATCGTACACATCCTCAGACTCTCTCTTACTATTAAGAAAAACCTTTTAGACATTAGTTCTTTAAAGCCCATGGAAAAAATCCTGAAGTGTAAAGTCTTGTTCAAAGCTGCCATGCTATTCAATATCTTATCAAAACAGGATATTGTGTATGTGTGTGTCTGTGAAAGATGAGTATACTTGAAAAGTATCAGAATTACTATCTTTGTGTTCCATGGGAAACACACAGAAAATGGCATGTCTCAGACAAGCTTAATCTTCAATATTCTTCTCAAAAGAATTTAGCACTCTTGATATTGCATATACTTCCAAGTTACTTAAAACTACTGATTAAAAGTATATTCTTCAAATTGCAAAGTTAAGTGCCCAGAAAAAACCCACGGAAAGTCAGGATTATGCATGTTAGTGTAAACCTCCTCCTGTGCATGGACATTTTAATATAGCCATTCATTACCCAGGCAACATTAAAATCTTTTTACCACTTGTCTGCAACACCAAGAATTATGGGGTTTACCCTGTAAAATTTCCATGGTTGAATCAAACATAAAACCACTCTCTGGATATCAAGTGGTTTGTGATGTAACATTCACTAAACACATCTTTAGTACTTGAATTACTAGAATAACAGGTTTATGCTGTGTTTATCTGTGCAGATTAGAATTAAAGAAAAACACTTGGCCTTAGCATTTCATGAACACATGCTGAGAGCAGACACATGATTGGAAAGAAAATCTTTAGGCAATATTTCAGGTTCTGAAATATTTTCCCCATTCTATTTATGTACATGGTGGTGTTCATAGCTCATTGCAGCATTTTAAAAACCTTACCCCCATGCCTCCTTTCTTCTCAGATCTTCTATCCAGACTCTTCCTCTGTTCTTGGTTTAGTCATTCCAAACCCAGCTTTTTAGTATTTTTTGTTTAAATTTCTACTCATTTTTTTTCCCCATTCTATTTATATTTTCACTGGGGAGAAAAAAAAACCCTCACAAAACAAACCAGGTAAAATTAGGATGTTGAAAAATATGGTCTGCACAATCAGCACAAGTACTTTGTGGGGCCCACAGAAACTCAGCTATAGATTCAAGGACCCTCTGTTGCCAGATTGAAGCCTGACCAGTAGGACGAAAACCATGGTAGATTTAAGAATTTTGAAGCAAACAAGTCTTCTGAGGGCATGTGTGTACTGAAGTATTGAAAAAAATTGTCTTTGAATTTGACCTACTTGTGCAGAGTTTTTTGGAACATAAAAAAGAAGCCACATTTCCTACATGACCCTTTCTCTACTGCTTTTCAAGACCTTTTACTGCAGGAGAAAAAGAACCAGAATGATCAGAAAAAATTATACCATTTCTTTTTTTTTTCTTTTACAATGGTGAAAATAGTACATTCCTGTATTCCAATCCCTAAAAATGCCTGTATAGATTTATTCATTTTTTTTCTTTTCTGTTTCTTTTAGTCAGCCTACAGGCTGGGAAATTTCAGTCCAGATGGCTGAAGTTTGGCAAACTTATAAACAAACGGAATCAGGGTCTTAAAATGGAAGTGATGGGCAACATTACTAATTAGGCATTCTATATTTATTTTGCCCAGCTGCCTCCTCTTCCATCTCCAAATAAAAATAACCGAGAAAACAGAAAATTTAATTTGGTAAAACATTATTTGTTTGGGGTTTTGTTTTGGGGGAGGGACTAATGAAATCCTGTGCATTAATATCTAAACATACTTTTAGGTAGCTATCTCCCCTGGAAGCTTCCATTTTTTCCAAAACTCATCAAAAATGTAATTGTTTGAGTTATTCAAATTATGCTAATGTTCTCTCTGTAGGTCTAAATGTTAGACAGCTCTGTGCATTCCAAGAAGTGTGCGTTCTTATTCATTCCCTGTTACATTTTAAGTCTAGCTTTATAGGTTTACCTCTTGTGTCCAAAGTCAATGTCAAAACAAAGGGAAAAGTTACATTGGTGGCACTCTGAACTTTCTGATCTCGGTTCTAGATAACTTGTTTTACCATTCTCCTGTATTTCTGCTTTCCCTTTAGCACTTGGAGCCCAAGTGCCCCCCCTCTGTAAGCAGTCCATCAAGCACCCACTGTACACTGACAGACAAGCGCGCCTTTCCCTCAGCCTGAGCGCCTCGCTGTCGGCTGGCTCCACGCTGGAAGCACTTTTGATATTATGGTCTTTATTTGAACTTTTGAGATCTGTATTTGCTGGAGAAGATTTATACTCTGAATCTCAGATGTGGTAATATGGAAAAGCTGGGAAAAGGCAGCCATGGAACCACAGCACCATCAAGTGACAATTGCCTCTGTCACTGTAAACTCTATCTCATGAGCACAAATAGGTCAGTTCGCTTTTGTCTCTCACCCTCTTTCAGCTGAAGGTAATGAAAATTACATTTCTAAGAGAATTATAACTGTCAAATAATTAAATTTAACCCATTTTTATTTATTTAAAGTAAAACTTTATTCTATAATGCTTTTGTACCATGATTTTAGGAGATACTGTAACATATTTGGCTCAGGGTATATACCAAAGGCTGCAATGAGATGACTGGGCTTCTTTTCATACACAAGGTAATATTAGGCACATCATTTAATATTTCTATGCTTTAGTTCTCCTGAATGGAGTGAAAAAAATGGTAGCTACCCCTACATTAAACATATTATATATAAAGTTAACACATTATATTAAGGAACCGTAGAAGTCTAACTCCTTTATCATATTTTTTTATTGTTTTCTCTGTCTCTAAGGAATTCATGGGGATTTTAACTGACAGTATTACCTGTTGTGATCTTGCCTNAACTCTACCTCATGAGCACAAATAGGTCAGTTCGCTTTTGTCTCTCACCCTCTTTCAGTTGAAGGTAATGAAAAATACATTTCTAAGAGAATAATAACTGTCAAATGATTAAATTTAACCAATTTTTATTTATTTAAAGTGAAACTTTATTCTATTAATGCTTTTGTACCATGATTTTTGGAGATACTGTAACATATTTGGCTCAGGGTATATACCAAAGGCTGCAATGAGATGACTGGGCTTCTTTTCATACACAAGGTAATATTAGGCACATCATTTAATATTTCTATGCTTTAGTTCTCCTGAATGGAGTGAAAAAAATGGTAGCTACCCCTACATTAAACATATTATATATAAAGTTAACACATTATATTAAGGAACCGTAGAAGTCTAACTCCTTTATCATATTTTTTTTATTGTTTTCTCTTTCTCTGAGGAATTCATGGGGATTTTAACTGACAGTATTACCTGTTGTGATCTTGCCTGGACAAACAAAGATATTCACAGGAGTTTTCTGAAGTCCACACTAGCACTTTCAGTGGTTCAAATGTTCCATCAAATCTATAGAGCAGAGAAACCATCACAGCAATCACAAGATGGGCATCAGTTTCTCCTTTTATCAGGGACCAAAGTGGACTAGAGGACAGCAAAGCCCAGTTAGGCTTTGTGCTCAGTGAAGGGCAGAGGTAATATTTTTCAACTTCTCCCACAATCTGGAGCTTTCTAGCACCTGCTTTGATTCCACATGTAGAGAGACCCTTAAGCTGCACTGGCTCAAGCCTTCAGAGGACTTTGAGACCATGCCTTTTCACATGTAGTCTTTCTGTTAAGAGCAAAGGACAGGAAAATGGGACAAAAATAGCTTAGTGTCACACTGAGATACTTATAGGTGGAATGTAATTGACATTATTTTTTCAAATAGCATATCTCCTTCATAAATATTCTATCACATGAATGGAGAGACAACATGTAACATATGAGGTTTTTACTGCCCAAAATTATTATACCACAATGTAACATAGAGGGAGGTTTTATTGACCATTAATACATTAGATATTTGTATGCAGAGAGATATCTAAATATGTGGACATGTTGTATAAATATATATATATATATATAAACAATGTACCAGGGTATTTTTCACTTTTATCACTCTTGTGAGGTTTCTTCACAAACATGACTACTTAATAGTGGAACAATAAGCAAGGACACCATAAATATCTTACTCAACCACAAGAAGTAGATTCAGGACATGTCACCATTTATGCTCATCCTTGGCTATGGAGGAGTCAAAGTGAGGGGGGAAGTAATCTGAACTCAATGGCTCCTAGACTATCAGTAAGTAAATAATATCTTATGTTAGCCATTGTCCTGAGGCCAAAATCTGCAATTCTGTTCACGTCCCAGGCAGTCTGACTGAATAAGAAACAAATGAAGCCTTTTGCTTTCTCCCTTCTCAGTAGGTCCCTCGCTCTTGCTAGGTATCTGGGGCTTGGAACTTTCTGGGGTGAGCATACACAGCTTCATCTGGATGGAATGTGAACATTGGGATGACACAAACTCCTCTGACTGTGAATGGAAACACTTAAACTAGAGTATTCTACAGAGGATTTTGGAAATGGAGAAATGCATTCCTAAAATATAGTGAAAAAAACCTTCTACATCTCTTGGGAAAAATATTGATGTGGTGGCAATAAAAGTGGCAATATAAGATAGAAGTATCCAGCTTCCAAAAACTCTTTGTGTAGATTTCTGAAATACATGAATCCCCACTATGTTCAATCTGCCTCTACATCTGGTCGCAAAACATGATTTGGGATTTTAATACGGTTGATAAGATGTAAGTTAATGTGTTTTTCTCTGCTAGAACTAAAGCATTTAATAAATAAAAAAAAAATAGAAAGGGAATGTCTAAAAGTTATGTAAAATGAGAGACACAGAATTTCCTGAGACAATAGCCCATAATAATACAATAGTTCTTACTCTGGCTGCCTGCAGGTCACCCCAACATCTTTATGGTCTTTATATTTAACAGATGAGTCAAATGGGGGTGACCTCACTATTACAACCATTTTCTGCCTAAAATCTCATCCTGTTTTAATGTTGTTCATTTTTTCCAAAATTATAATTTGAGCTTTTCCATGAAACTTTAGAGCAACAACTACAATAAAAGTAATAAAAAAGGTAAGAAGAAAATTTTGGATTTGTTTTTATTTCTTTTATCTGTCTGTCTATTTGCATACTTGTTTTCTCTAAAAATGCCAAAGTTGTTCTGGGAGCCCAGTAACCACCAACTTCTCTACAAGGCAGTCTTAGCTGCCTGTATCACAGCACTCATAACATTAATTTTCCATTAAGAGAGATAATATTACATGTATTATGTTTTAAATAGCAGCCAAAATTTGCAGTACTGTGTCACACTGCTACATGAAAGAACGGCACAACACGCAGCAATCATGAAGGGAAAAAGAAGAAGTTTAATAGAAAAACATGCATGCTATTTATACAAAAGGAAAAACAGGTAAAGATTGGTGGAAAAAGGTTCTACCTCTACACACACGCTGGCTAATACAAATGTTTGTCAAGAGACTCTGTCTCACCAAAAAGAATGTAAACATCAAATCTTGTTAGAAAAACAACACCTGTTATTTACATAAAGACTATGAGAAACTGACTCTAAAANCATAAAGACCATGAGAAACTGACTCTAAAATACAACTTATCAGAAGGCTTAAAAATTCAGTACTGGAGACAGTACTGAGCAGTCTCTATAGCAGTTGTCACTGTTTCATCCTCTAACATTTGTATCACTCTGATAAATGTGTGGAATGAACATTGGAAGCATAAAAGCTCTCAAGTTGGAAGAGACCCACAAGGATCACAGAGTCTAATTGCTGGCCCAGCCCAGAACAACCCTAGAAACCCCACCATGTACCTGAGAGCATTTTCCAAATGCTTCTGAAACAGTTAGACTTTGTGCTATGACCACATTCTTGGAAAGCCTGTTCCAGCGTCCAATCTCTCCCTGCATGAATCTTCTCATAGTATCCACTCTAATTCTCCCCTGATAGAGCTTCAGGATGATGCTATGATTCTATGGGTTAAAAATTCTATTTAATCCTTGGGGAATAAGGCCCAATAAGAGTATTTTTATTGTAGTGTGATTGGTTGCTAGTTTCTTCAACTCTTATAAATATGTCTTGAGAGATGTGATATTTGATAAGTACTTATTTTTATAATCCAGAGCACTGAAAGAGCCCACAGGGATCTAGACACATATTTCTCAATGAATTTTTGTTTGACAGGATGAGAACTTCCTTTGCACAGCACACTGAAGTTCTAGGGTTAGTGTTCCTCATAGAGCTAACTCCAAGAATGATATGGGTACTGTGGTAGCAGGTTTGCACCCTGTCTTTGAAATGATGGTTCAGAAAAGATGGCTCAGAATTAAGGGTGCTACACTCAAGTTTAGGCCAAATAGCCTTAGGGTAGATGTGCTGCGTTGAGACAGTAGAACATGCCATGGACTTCAAGGAAGCTTGGAGCCACAGATCCCTCATTCTACCTTGCTCCAAGGAGAGGTGCAGGGTGGTTTATGAAAGTAAACTTGAATCAGAACAGGACAATTCTCTGGTTCAGTGGGAATGAAAAACATTATGAAAAAGTCCTTTTACCTGCTTCCCTGCAAAACTCAGGGCACACTTGTTTCCATTTTTAGGTTTGTTTATGCATTTTATATCCAACCTTCTGTATCCCAAATGCACAAGAAACATAGGATCACACACAGGATATCAGGTATCTTCCTTTCATTCTCTTCCTCCTTAGTGCCTGGCAACATTCCCACCCTGTGGCAAATTGTGTTATTCTTTTCCTGTGTTTTGGTAGAGGTGGAATGTCAGTTACTGGGTATATCCTCTTTCCAAGACAGTCTTCTGTGCTTAGAAGGTGTGAGAACTACTGACTTTGAACCCAGCTGTCCTGGGTTTCTGGGTTGAGTTTGACTCTTGAGATTGTCAGGAAACGTGGTTTTTTTCTCCAGCCTCACACCAGAAATGAAGGCCAGAGTCTTTGTCTCTGTAATTCAAGGTTGTTTATTCTTCTCTTATCTATTACAATATTTTCTGCCTTGCCAGGCCTGTTCAGCAGCTCAGGGAGCCAGAAGTGTTCTCCTTCAAGGGCGGTGTTAACTCTTTATACTAAGTACTACATGTTCTATGTTTACAATTAATTACTAACAACTATGACCTATGTTGAACAGTGATTATTTATTCTAATCAAATCCAAAAGTGCCACCATCACAGCAGAGGATGGAGGACAAGAAGAAGGACAGGGACATGCCCAAATCCCTCCATCTTGTCCTTCTGAACTCCATTCTAAAACACCAAAATTCTACTTTTCACTCTGTGATATGTTACTTATCATTCTAATTACACACTTGTGGCTTGCAACTCCTCACACAAGGCTGGCAGACGTTTCCATTGACTGAAATCAAAGGCACTGGTGCTTTAGACTCTGTGCCAAGGTTCTTGGACCCCTTGCCAGGGTCTCAGACCACCCAGGGCATGCAGAGGAATGTCCTGGATTCCAACACAGCTGTAGAGAGATCTGAAGCTCCCTTTCTGCACTGTGAAGGCATGTTTAGGTTAAACATAAGTTTTCTAAGCCTCTCTCTTCTTCACATTTCCTATGTCTTGGTTTTTGTTACACAGTAAAACACAGTAAAACAGTAAAGCTAGATGCTTGTGGGATCAAACAAAGGCTCTTCTGAAAGAAAGCTCTCTGCAATTCTCCAGTGTCATGACTATTGGTTGTTCCACAGTACTGCTCTATGCTACTGGTTAGTGCCAGCTGGGGTGGGCTTCTCAGAGGGAGTCAGGGCAGCAGATGTTGATACTGACCAACTCAGCACCACCACCACCTCTATGTCCTCTTCTTTCTCCACTGCTGCCTTTCTCAGACCCTGACTGAACAGGTTTACATTCATCCTGCTCTGCAATCAACCTGCTTGAATGCCTTCAGTAGAGAAATTATCTTTCAGATCTAAATGCTGCTCTTAACCTAATTTAGGAACGAAATTTTCAATTTTCTGACCTTTAAAACCAGATTATTTTCCTCAGGGCAGCAACTGACTTTTTAATTATACAGTAAAAAGAAAAATATTCATCTTAAGAAAACCAACACGGTTTTTATAAGGTTTTAGAAAATGAATGATAATAATTTAGATAGATGTATAATTATATTTATCTTAGGCAAAAATACAGAGCTCACATTTATCATTAAGGAATCTTCTATTATATTTGGAGTCTAAAGAAGTCAATGAATTGATTACAGTAATAATGGGAATAAATGAAATAAGTCATCCTGCAGGAATAGAAGTTTAAGTCTGAATTTAGTATTCTTACAGTATAATTTTTCCAGCTAATACCTATGCCTGCAACACAGACTTGAGAGGCAAATCCTACAAACTGAATCTGCATTGTTTGACAGGTCCCAACCAGTGAAATGGAGGATTCCCTCAGGCTACTTTTGTACAAAACAGACAGATGAGGAGTGATCTGAGATTACTGTAGCAGATGATTATTCACAAGTTTTTAAGTCAATGGAATCCAAATATTATTATTAATGTGAATTAATTAATTAATTAAATCTAATCTACTGTTCTGAGCTCTGTGAGAACATTTTTATAATTTCTGAACTTTCAGATTTTTCATTTTCTTCAAGAATCTACAAGATTCTTGTATTGATGAGACTGGGAAATCAGATATGTAATTGTAAAATAAGGAGCTTGGGAAATAGATTGAAAGAGGTTGCACAGCTAAGATTTTATAATGAGAGATTATTAGATTTGTTCCTTTTTATCTTTATAGTACCATGGAATCATGGTACTAGAAAGAACCATGCTACTTAAGGAGAGCATATTTTACCATTAAACCCACAACCACACTGTTGGACAAGATTTCTTTTAAAAGTAATGAGTAGTTTTATATATGTTAATATCGAATAATATCTCCTGATTTGTTGTAAATTAACATTATTCCTTGAATGTGTCAGATGTATCTGATTTACAAAAAGTCCTTAGTTTTTAGGTTCTTTCATCCCAAAGTTGAAATCATAGGAACTTTTAAAATTAAATCTGATTCTTATTTTGGAGTTTATTTGTTCATGCTCAATATTTTCCCAGTTGAAGCATATAGATTTCAAGGATAAATCTGTCATCAACTGTCAGAAATAGCTGCACTTTCAAAACACTATAACAATCCATCAGCCTTTTTCAGATGTTTTTCAACCTCCAGATTTTGCCTACCAAAAGCTCCAAAGACACCCTTATCCAAATCCCTCTAGTTGGCTGGTCAAGTGAAAATATCAAAATGTGGAGCAGAAAGAAGTCCCTGGAGAATATCTTGATCTCATTCTACTTGTTCTAACATAAAATCTGATGAAATTATGGAGACCTGCTATGATACTTGCCATTAATTGGAGTATTACACATCTACAGCTTAGACTACTTGTAAAAAAGATGGGTGCCATAAAGCTCTCTGGAAATCTATCAAAGATTCTGTTAGTGCAAATCAGTAAGTAGAAAGGTGACTGTTTTATACCAGTCTTTCAGTTTTGAAATGCTCCATAAGAATCTCTTCAGCACAAGCATCTCAAAATACATAGATTTCAGAATGCTTGAATGTGCTTATTTCCTGTGCTTTCCTTCTAAAGTGATCTAGTGGAAATTATGCATAAGAGAAAAAAATGGGTTTTTAAAGAGCAAACCAGAAATTATTGCTCCTCCATAGTTTTGAAGCTAAACACGTGAAAGCATTTGTGAATTGCTGCTGGAGTGAGTCACTTTTGGATAATACTCAGTCTGGGTTAAACTGGTAAAACTGCTCCTCAAAGAGAGGAGCATATATTGGGCATTTTTAAAGCATCATTTTGATGCCAGGTGACAATGGCTCCTTTCAAAATGAGAAACGGAGGGCCACTGTATTGATCTTTCAATAGACATCAGTCCTCCTACAGCTGCAGAGCCTACAGCAATAGCTCCTGTAGTACTGTGTACTTCTGTTAAAATGCTGAAAACAACTAAATACATCTTTGCATTTTCTTTTAATTTTAGCAATGTTCTTAAATTTAGGACAAAAAAAAGTTAGAGATGCTATAAATAGTCCAGTATTCCAAATTTTATTAAGGCTTGGAAATATCTCTACTATAAATATATATTTCGTTCAAAATCATGTAATGGATTAAATCAGTTAATCAAAACCACCATAGAAAGTAATTAGAGCTATAAATACTAGATGAAAACATTTAAAATGCTACCAAGATCCAGAAATGCTTTAAGAGAATAATATGTTCTCACAATGAGAACTTGAATTTGCACAAAAAGGCAGGGTCTTTCAGAATTATTTAGAGAAATATTTCATACATTTTTTAGTAGCCACTCCATGCTCCAAATACTTGAAAAGAAAGCTGTCATAATCCTGCAAATATTATTTACTCTGTCATAAGGTTAGATCTCAAATAAATACCCTAATATATAAAGTAGAATTTTAGGTTATTAAGATGACTACCAGTGCAATGTCAAATCAAGGACTGCCTCAGATATGATTTTTAAGAAACATCAACTTCATATATTGCCAGTTCAGCCATCCATATATATTATGAAAAAGACAGCACTTGAGCAGGTTTTAAGGTAATAATTTGTTATTCTAGACCTCCTTTCTCCTTGTGTTCTTTTGGAGAGTGAATACCAATACAAACACAGGTGAAACAACTCTTTAGGAATCAGGAATATAGCAAATGTTTGTTTGCATCCCTCTGGAATTTTATGAGAGATAGGGGATAAATAGAGGCCAATTAGAAAATCAACCTGTAACAATGAAAATAAAAACCTAGAGAGGAATGGAAAAATTTGAGGTTCTATTTAAGTGACATCACTGTCATTCAGAATTTTCTGATTTTTTTAGAAAGGTTCCTAATACCTTATTATTTACTAAAAAAGGACATACCTGTCCATGTTAGTCAGTAAAGAATTCCAAGGGTGGTATTATAAATTGCATGTCTCAGTAAAGGAAATAAACTGGAACTACAGCTAATATGGTCCTGACTTATCAGAACTATTATTTTTCTTCTAATTTATCCCAATAGTTTGAAATAACTGCCTTGGTGATCCTTATTTCAGGTTGCCTAATTATTTTCTTCTTAAAGGGAATAGTTGTCAGGGATGTGTTGGAGTAATTCTTGACCTTTGAAGTCAAAAGACACAGTTGATTACAGTTAAGTCTAATTATCCCTTACGGGGAGAGTCACGATTGCTAACTTTGCTTTGAAGAAATTAGGATCCTTGGTGCATACTTAACAAAGAAGGAAGATTACTCCAGGGGCTGAATTAGACCAGGTGGCTAGCTCCTGTTTTTCTACAACCTTGATAGGTTTTAGCGACACACTTGAACAACCCCTATTTCTAGAAGAACAAGGCCCACAGACTCAGATGTATTGCTGATTTTTAACATGCAGAGACAGGGCATAATTTTTTTTTTTAATGCCTTTCTGGCAATTATTTGCCTAATCCATACCAGAATACGTTTCATTTCCTTTGCAGCAAGAGCACATTTCTGGCTTATATTCAGCCTGGTGTCCACTGGGATCCCCAGGACATTTTCTGCCAACCTTCTTTCCAGCTGTACAGCCCTCAGTGTATATTGCTACCTGGAGCTGTTCCTTCCCCAGTGCAGAATTTTTCACTTCCCTTTGTTATATCTCATGAGATTCCTGAGAGTCTATTTCTGCAACTGTTGAGGTCCTTCTGGATGGCAGCACAACCCACTGACCCTGACATCAGCCACTCCTCCCAGTTTAATGTCATTTACAACCTTGCAGAGGGTACACTCTGCCACATCATTCACATCATTAATAAAGATGTTAAACAGGAGTGGAGCCAGTACTGGGTTCATTAGCATATCTGTTCCAATTTATCAGGGACAAACCAGCAGTAGTATTAAGAAAAAAGTACTGAATGTACTTGGACCTGAAAATATTCTGCCTTCTGGAGTCTTACAATAATAGTCTGTGGCAGTACTCAAAATTTCTCCAAGCTGAGGAATTCAAATGAATGAACTTAATAGTAAAAATATAGAATCATACAAAAAAAAAAATTAAGACAGAAAAGAAAAAGGTAAAAAAACAGCAGTGAAGAAAATAATCTGCAGTCTTATTCAGTAACCTAAACCTTGCATCAAGGTAAGCCATTTATTTCAAGTGACACGTGTAGAACCCTGAGGCTTTGAGGCCATAGCTCATTTGTGTTGTTAGACACTGACACTCACAGACAAATGAAAGATAGGGAAAATGTGAGAAAAGTGAGGAAATCACGAAAGCAAAGACAAGAAAGCTGTCAGGAAGTCATGCAGGAACATAAGCAGCTTACAGAGCATATGAACAAGTATAATGTCTAAGAAATATGACCTTAAAAAAAGCAGTCCATTACACCTTTAGAGTCAGTATAGCTTCAAAGCTATTTGCATGTAAATGGTTACATTTTCTGTCACCCAGTATTATCTGATGATTAAAAGCATAGCATTTTTTGTTGTTGCTCATATGATTTATCCTCCAGTTCTGCTTAAAAGCTACAGAGAAGAGCTATTGGTGTCAGCAGAACTTGGTACTCTACAAAAGTTGAAAATAAACCAATTCAAAAAACCCTTACTTTTAGATTTTTTTCCCTCCATATTTCAGTATAAAAATGTGTTGCCTTTTAAGTATTACCTTGTTTGTTTGCTAGAAGAACGTAATACATTCCACAGTTATCAAACAGTGAGACTGACTAGGGTGGTTATTAATTTAGGACAATCTGATATGACACAGAGATGAGAAAAATGAATTTATGGAGGAACTATATCATTAGCTACACAGACGTACACACCTTTTCCCACAGACAAATGCCAATAAATTAAAAAACCCGCCAAAAATAGTTGGCATTGAAAAGTAGTACAGCTACATTTAGAATGTCTGCTGCTGATGAATGGCAAATACTGTGACCCATATACAATATTTTAAAAATTATTAGCATATGGTTAATTAAATTAATAAAAGACAGCAAAACAGAGGAGGCAGATAGCACTGATGAGAAACATGAAGTAGAAAAACCCCACACTCTTTCTATGCTCACAATCTCAAAAGAGTTATCACAGAATCATAGAATATGCTTAAAGTGAAAAGGACTTTTCAGCATGATCAAATCTAACTCCTGCCCTGTGCAGGACACCCCAAGAATCCCATTATATGCCTGAGAGCGTTGTTCAAACCCTTCTTGGGCTGTCAGGCTTGGTGCTGTAACCAGTTCCCTGGAGAGTATGTTTCAGTGCCTTAATGTTTTTTGAGTAAAAAACCTTCTCCTGAAATCCAGCCTAAACCTTCCTCTACTCAGCTTCATGCCATCTCCTCAAGTCTTGTTATGGGTCATGAGAGTGAAGAGATCAGTACTTGTCCGTCTGCTTCCCCTCATGAGGACCTTGAAGACCACAATGAGGTCTCCCCTCAGTCTCCTTTTCTCCAGGCTGAACAGACCAAGTGTCCTCACTGCTCCTCATATATGGCTTTCTCTCCAGACCCCTGATCATTCTCATGGCCCTGTGTGACCTAGTTGGCTCTGTATTACAAATAAGACATTATCAGACTACATCTGGGCCCAATTTGGTATGAAAGTTGTGCAACTGTACTAAAGTCTGAAGATATGGCCTAGCTTAGTTATGTCTTCTTAAACAAGGTATGAAATCTGAGCTCCATGGGTTTGTGTCCCTGTGCAACACGTGCATTTCAATTATGTGTACTGGCATACTTCCTTGAGAAATGACTGATTTCATCTTTTGTGCTTATGTGTATGGTAGCACTTTCTCTGCTTTCTAGCTCTGCTGTCTTGTCTAGTATGATCTAAAGTAGATAAAAAACATCAAGCATCATTGTATTCATTGAAATCTCATTTGAATTGGCTTTTTGTACAAGACAGGAACCTAACATGCTAGGTTATATTCTAAGCTGTTATTCTTATTTGACCTAAGCACTTGAATCAAAATTTGGAACTCTGTAAAAATTTCTTCCAAAAGAGAAAGTGCTGAAAAACAGCCAAACTCTCTGTTCTCTAGACAAGAGAAAAATTTCCCTTGCTTGTGGTGCCAAACTCCTTTCAGCCTACATTTAACCATAAAGATGTCACTTTCGTGCCACGAGAGTTTTTATGATTGAATCTAGAGGTTCCCATCTGGCTCACTGCTCTTCTTCCATGTCTCCATCCTCCCCAGGGCTGTGCCTCATGGGCTCTGTTGGATTTAGCTGCAGTGTCTGCAAAGCTTTTCAGCTCTAGCCGTTCTATTCCTTTGTCAGGCAGCATGTTCTGCCCTCAACTAGTGCAGTTAAAGGCTGAAAATAATAATGAATATGAAAATTGATGGCTGACTTAAGTTACTATGCCAAGTTATGAACTGACACTGTTTCTGCAATGAGTGTCCACAAGAAGCAGAAAGGAAAAGCTCAAAGAAATAAGCTTTTCAGCTACTCTGGCTCTGTGATAACATGATTACAGGTGAACACATGATTAATACCCTCCTACATCACTCCTACAAAAACAAGGCAAGAAACTGACTTTGACCATGTAATTACCACAGTGTAAGTCTCAGAAGGGTGTTTCTGTTTTACCAGGATGTATACTTACCTTAAAGTTAGAGGCAATTATTGTTTCAGCAAGACCTAGCTTCTCCTATGGAGAAATGTAAAGACATTTTAAAAAAAATAAGTGAATGTGTTAGACAGTATCAGTTGAGTATAACTCAACCCACTGCATTAATATTCTTTAAACATCAACATGTGGTGAGTAGTAATTTAGGAGGAAAACATTTTGTGAAGACCAGTATAACATAATTTTACCCATCAGTAAGCAATATAGCACATCCATGAAGATTATTTACATACTGACAGCTGGCCTGATAATGCCCTTGCCTCCCTGCCTATCACCTAGCTTTGCCAACACAGCAAAAAACTTAGAACATAAATCTTTGCATTTATCAATTTCAGCAGTTTTGTATGGTCAGAGGTGACTTGTAAAGGCTCCATAAAATTTGCATGGCCAAAATTGTATTTGCGTCATGATGCTGGCTTCTTGCAGCACACAGTGGTGTTGTGATTCCATCTGCCCTGTAGTCACACATGACTTTTCTCCTAGTGTAATCCTCTACTTCAAATGGTTTTACACCCTCTGCCTTATAACAGCTTTTGTAGCAGTGGACTCTTTTCAAATTCTTAATCTGCTCAATAAATTGTTACTCCCCTTTACAACTCAAGTAGTTATGGCAGCATAGTGTTGCATTTCATTTTATTCAGTGGACTGTGACAGCCCATAACTGTGACCTTTTTTTGTGGACATGCTTATAGGTGTCAGGAATTATGAGTTGTAGTGATCCACTAAAATGCTTTTGCATTATCTCCTGATAATGTAATGTAGCATATAATACATCATTGCTGTAATAACAGCCTTTCACCTGTTCTGTTCTCTTCCTCTGTTTTCAAATGGCAAAATAGCAAAGCAGAATACAAATATATCAATTTGTACAATTTTTTTCTTTATTTGTGAATTGAATTGGTGTTATTGCTGTAAGCTATTGGCTTGTCTAGATACCCTACTATTTGAATGTATGTTTAAATTACAATTTTTCTCTAGGTTTAAGGACACCCATAGAAACACTTCCTTTCCAGGCTACTCTGCACTCTTTCCATCAAATCTGACATAATAGATGTTTGAACATAAAAATCAATTGCATGATATGTCTAGTGCTTTTCTTAGCCCACAGAGCTACTATAATTCATAGCTATAAGTCAAGCCATGTAAAACCATTTAAAATGACTACAGATATAACCTCCTGTAAAACTGCCATAATCCTTCCCTGCAGGTTATTTCAAAGTAAGTTTCCTGTAACATATGGATGATCATCTGATCTTCATACATCTGAATATTTAGGAAATGAGAATGACTGTACACATCAGAGCTGATCTTCAAATATTGTATTGACGTTTTATTTAAATACATTTTTTAAATAAGTCAGGCAATTTCACCTAACCCTGTATAGAAATTCTTGTGTATTTTCCACAATTAAATCACAGAGAATGAATTTGTAAAAACATTCAGTAAATTACTTAGTGCATTATTTAAGGTTACTTAAATGTAAAAAATATATAATAACCAAAATTTAATAGGTCAAAACTGAAATTAAATACTAATAAAAGGTTATAAATAAAACCAATTTTTTATCTCACTCTTTTTTCACCTTCATTGTCACATTTTCTTGTAGAGTTCCAAAATCTTTCCTTTCTGTTCCCAAACTGTTTTTCTAGATCTATGTGGGCATTTCTTTCACTAACAGCTCTGCTGAGTAACAGCTTCAATTTTGACAAAAGCTTCAAACAAAAGCAGCCCTCCTGTATAAATTTATTCCTTCTACTGCTCAGAGATCTGTAGTTATCAACATTGCATTTGAATGTATTCAATGCCTATATTTTAGGGGTGTCTTTGGGGGTGAGAGTGAAAGATCACATCTCATTTGTCAGGTGTGATCTTTCTCCTTTAAAATGCATGTAACAAGGGGCAAAAAAGATTAAAGTCTCTGATGCTCTTCTTTACACATGTAAAAAATGCTGCCTATCGTCAGTTATTTTTTTTTTTCTTTTGTTTCCTTAATTATCATCTTCCTATGGGAAACCAAAGTAATTTTCTTTAAAATAAATAGAGTACAACATTAAACTTCATTTTCCCCTTTCTTTCTTTTTTTTTTTTCTCTTTAAGAGACTGTTTAATCAGATCTGTGGAAGCGATGGGGGACTATGCTAGTCTCTAACCTTGCAATTATTTTAAGATTTTTGAGCCTATGCACAGCTATTCTCTGAATTCCTCTGTGCCCCTTACAATAAGACTATTATGGCAAAGAACTTGACTGCATAGTAGCTACTCCTGATGTTTATTCATAAGGTTTTGCCTTTGAAATTAATTTGTAAGGTCAGTCTGGGTACATTTATATGTACAATTATGTTTCCATAGGCTTCTTCACAATAGCAGTCTGCCACTATGCAACCCAGCACACTTTGTGACAAGGCCAGTGGGACCTGCAGGAATGGGCTGGCAGGAACCCCATGAAAGTCAGCAAGTGCCAGGCAGTGCCCCCAGGAGGGCAGGGTCCCTGCCAGGGACAGCCTGAGGGAAGAGGGTCCTGGAGGGGGTAATGGGCTCTGAGCTGGACATGAGCCCATGGCACCTCCCGGGGCAAAGGCAGAGTCCTGGCTGCATGAACAGGGACAAGGGCCACAGCCTGAGGAAAGGGATTGTCCCCCTGCACATGGTGCTCCTCAGAGCACAGCTAGAGATGGTGTCCAGCCTTGGGCCCCAACACAGCAAACACCTGGAGAAATGGGGGGAGCTTGAGGGACCCTTTCTGATGTCTGGTCTGGAGCACTTCCTCCCTCAGGAGAGGCTGAGAGAGTGGGCTGGTTCAACCTAGAGACATTTGGGGACCTCTAACTGACCCGCATAGCTGGCACATGGGGAGATGTCACTGAGGTAGTTCCAAGATGTTGTGACATCTCTGTGCTTGGAAGGATTTCAAGCCCTGGAACAAGCCATGAGCAGCCTGGTCTGATCCCACAAATGGCCCTGCTTTGGGTAAGGGGTTCGTCTACATACGTCCTGAGGTCCCTTCCTGCCTGAAATAAGTTGCTACTCTGTGCTTCCACTTCTGCTATAAATATCTGCATATCTTAATTTTTTTTCCTTCTTTTTTTCACACATATTTTTCCTTCTGCATAAATATGACTCCCGTTTGGTTATACTGACTGGAGTGTGTAGAGCTAAAAACAAAAACTCTTGCTGAAGGGTGAACTTGCTTGAAACCATACTGTATTGATACAAAGTCAAGAAGTATTTGTATATTATGTAGCTCTTTTTCAGGCAACAATGATGAAGTCTGGATAAGTATTCCAAGACAAAAAAACATTGAAAAGATTACTTTGCATTGATGCAAATAGTATTTTTCTTACTTTTCCAGTTCTATTGGCCTGCCCATTGTATCTTTTACTTTTTATCACGTTTTTTTCCACAAGACACTTCCTAGATATTTCATTGTGGTCATTTCAGATGCAGTAAATCAATGGACAACAGAAAAGAAGCAACTGCTTTTATAATATTTCTGCTGGAGCTTACAAATCTTTATATATTTTCACTGCAATTATTAATATATATTTAATCAAAAGAACTTGTGGCAGACCAGAGTATCTCTCTGGTTCTCCTGATGGGACAGGAGCCTGGACAGGGGGGGTGAATCCTCCCTGGCCTGTGCCTGAAACAGTGATGATTTTTGGTCTCAGCCCATGGAAAAAGCACTGTCAGGGTTGTCTGAGGATTTGGAGGTCACAAGGGTTTGACTTGTGTGATTTTATTATATCACTGGGTGTGTAGATATTAATTTTAGATTTTTCTGTAATCTTAATATTGGGACAAAGATGGAAGCAGATGAGTGTGATAAGAGCACATGTTCCTGTCTTTCTCTTCCTCTTCATTTTTTGCAAAGGGCTGTGGGTTTTTAGGATTGGTAAAGGTAAAATTTCACTGCATGACATGGGTTTTAGTTATTGGTGTTTAGAGAAAAACAATATTAGCATAATATAGATTATAAAAGCCTAAACACTGTTGGGCGGGGGGAGAAATCATTTTTCCAGCTGCTTGTGAACTTCATGCTGGACAGAAAGAACTGAGAGATAAGATTTGTAAAATAAACATCTGAAGTTCGCAATCCAGACGTTCTCTGATTCCTTCTTTCAAGCATGGGCAGGTGAGAAGAAAGATTTACACTGCCGGGGTTAATCTCAGGAGAGATAACTCCGACAGAACTTCAGTGCAAAAGTTCTTTTCCATGTATTTTTAGTTGCACTTTTCTGCAGTGGATATCTAAAATACTTTAAAAAGAAGGTTTGAATCATTCTTTTAATTTTATGTATGAGAAAATAAAAGGGGTATCTACAAGGAAAAATATATGCCACAAACTTAGAACTAAACAATGAAAAAACCCTCAAGCCTATTTTTGAAATTCAATTGCCTACTTTTTTCACTGTCTATTCTCTAGGTTCCTGAATGTTAAATATCTCCCTGCCTGGTCTGCAAGGTCCCAAGACACCTGGTTGTGTGCTGAAATACCTGCTGTAGCCATTCAGTGCAAGGATAGCTTTCCTACCTAGCACTCCACTGCCACCCAAAGTCCTGATATAAAGCTGTAGAAGAAAGCTGACAAGCTGGAGCCCCTAGCACTGGCATAGGTAATCATCAATAGGGGTTGGACACCAATTAAAAGGATTATTTCCTTTGGTAGTACTCTGATACTACCAAAAGTAGTTGTGAGAAAGTTGAAAGCTACTCTGACAGATGCATTTCAGCGAGCATCCCTCCACTCACTTTCAAATAAACGTCACCTTGTGCTCTGGTGAGATGGACTGCACTGCAGGAGACAAGCACTCCTGAGAAGCCGAGGCTTTATTTAGGAAACAGCTATATGTTTTTTCTTCCTAAAAGACACCTTCAGTTTCTGCCACTTCTGCATTATCATTACTTCTTACCATTCTGCATTATCATTACTTCATACCATTCTGCATTATCATTATCTTTCCTATCTTCATTTACAAGTGCTTGTGAGCCCACTCTGAAAGCTTTAAAAATAATGACAGTTTTAAAAGTCTGGCTTACAGGGTGTGCTAAAAAACTGCCTGATTTAGGCAGAGACTTGCAAGCACTGAATGGATGCAAGAGGAGGCAGAAGGAAAGAGAAATTAAGTAATTGGTTTTACCTCCTTCCGAAGACAGCATGGTGAAAAGATGTCAGAAAGTTACCCATGGCAGCACTGAACTCAGAGCATTGAATGATTAAGCCTCTTCTCAGAATACTTAAGATTATCATACATGTCTTGTAAAAAATTTCTAACATATTAGTATTTTCTAGAAGCAGCACTCCCTTGGGCTGCTTGTCAGTCTAGTTAGCAACATTTAACACTGTATTTATAGTTTTTTCTATTGCTGAAAATATCCCCACAAAAATTAATTAACAAAAGTTTAATCAATCATTTCATTATTGCTATTAAGGGATTAGTATGTGTAGTCTACAAGGGATTAGAAGATGTAGCCTACAGCTCCTCTTCAGAAGTGTAGCAAAACATAGAAACTCTGTTCTGTCACAGCTGCCTTTTGAGTCTAATTAATATGGTCTCATTATATCCTTGCATTATTTTTTCTCCATACCTGAGTGTTTTTCAAGCAGTTATTGCTATTTTATCTCTTTATATTCATCTAGTCAGTATAGTGCCTGAAGCTTCATTAGCTACAGGCGTAACCTCTATCCCATGGCCCTGCAGACTCCTTCAACACAGATAAAAGCCAGTCAGTTCCCATTATTGGACCTTCTTATTTGCTGGAAAGGAATGGATGTAAATAAATAAATAAATAACTGACTTTTAGCTGTGCTTTCATCTTCATCAAGAACAAGCTTACCTGGTTCATCATCAGTGATAAGCAATCTATAATGGTTGTGTGCTAAAATATTTTTATGAATTCAGAAAATCTTCCTGTAAAAAGCACCAACACAAGCATTGCTCATAAGAAGGAACTGTTATTTAACAAATAAGGTTTTCCCATTACTCACAATAAAGTTGTCTTTCTTCTTTTACTAAGTGCCTCCAAAAATGTGTGGTTCTGATTGCATTTTACTGCTAATAGCGTAGCAGAAATTAGTGGATATGCAGGATAATGTCAGAAAGCTATCCCTGCAGTTATTTATCAAATAAAGTTTTATAAATGAGGTGAAAAAAAAGGATATCAATTTAAAAATTAGCTATTTATATCTGCAAAGATTTCATTATCAAAGATGCAAAGTAGTTCTTGGTATGTTTTTTACTTCAGTGTTTTAATAGAATTTTTTAAAAACAAATTGTGGTAAACTCATATTTTAGTAGTTTAATTTACTCTAGGAAATACACTCTGAATAAAATATGACTTGACCTTCTTTGACAGCTATAACTTCAGACATATTCTGATTTTACAACAAAGAGATGTCATCTGGATTAATGGTAAATCTAATAGTCCAGGCTGAACAAAGGTCTTCATTCATCAGATGAGTGGAGTCATATTAATGATTAGTAAAAAATAGATGCATGCCTCTGATTTTTCTTATAATCACACTAAAAATTTGCATTTCTGTATAGTCAGAACTAATTTGGATATTTACTCTTGTTCCCTCGAGACAAAACTGTTAGTAATAAATTTAAATCCCTTCAAGCATTCCCCCACAGCATTTGCAGCCTAATAGAGTTTTTCAGAAGTATTTTAAGAAAAAAAAATTTTAAAATTAACAGTCTGTCTGGTTGTTATCAGGAAACGAAAACTGGCAAATACCTAAATATAAATTTCAGAAGCTGATTGCAGGCTGCTCTTTGACATTTAGCATAAGATGATTAATCATCAGATTGTTTCTATGAGGTAGATGACAGATATCCTACTATTACTGTAGCCTGAGGAAACTACAAGCAGATGTGGATAATAGGCACAGCCCTTTGAATACAGGGTTTCTAGCAACCCTGTTAAATTACAAGTGATATTAGTCATATTTGTTCTCAGAGTGTAAGCAGAGTAATATAAATGTTATATATGTTATATCTATGTCTATCTATCTATCTATCTATCTATCTATCTATCTATCTATCTATCTATCTATCTATCTATCTATCTATATTCCTTAAATATTATTACCTAGCATTACAATTAAGGATTCATTTGACAGATTTCTGTTGAATGACCTATTATACACAACATTCAACACATATCAGAGTATCTATTTCTAAGGAAACGGAAGGGATCTGTTACCAGAAAACGCAGCAATATTATTTTTACAATGTACAATTCAAACCTCTGCTTTTGTTGATGGTGTTAGTGCCTCCTGTTAGCATGAATGAGAGACCTCACTGCCAAGAAAAGGAAGCACACCTTCCTCATTTGCTTTCCTGCTCTTTCTCTCTAACATGTCAAACAACATATACTGGTTTTGCCTAACACTGGGTACTAGTGATTTATCTGGTTAGCAGACCTCTGAGTTTCAGTGTACAGGCCTGGTACTATTTGTAATGAGTCCTCTTTCCAGACTGGAGATGCTCCTGGAACTACCATAATTTTCAATGTGATCTTCTGGTTTGCTTCCCATCAGACATACCAGAAATCTGATCATACTGAGAAACTTGCCATACCTAATTTTGCTATCTTTTTTTAATTCTAGGTGTGTGTACATCACATTAACTGGGAAGGTAAAAAGTCACAGTAGAGTTTGTTTTTCGTGGCTCAGTCCACAGGATGTCATCTTTTTCACTCAAGGCACTCTTGAGGATCTCAGGGTGCTCTGCAGAAGTGTTAGGCGTGAAGTGATTTGTGTTTTGGGAGTTTAAAATGTAACTGCTCTTTCCTAGTGCTATATCAGACGAGTTCCTTTAAAAAAAACTTCTGGGAGGTGCTCACCTTGTATACTTGTGGCATCTGTTGGGCACTGTGGACTTATCTTCTGTTTGTTGGAAATCCTGGAGTCCTGCAGGTTGTGAAATACATCCAATGAACAAGGAAAACTGCCAGGCACTGACTGTTTTTCCCTAATTTTACCCTTCGGAAGTCTTTTCAAGACAGAGAGGACCATGAATTTTGACAATTTTAGTGCTTTATGGTATCACAGCAGAGATCTGAGCTACTGCTGACTGAACCTGGCAGAGTCAGAAACAGCACAGGACCTGGTGCAGTGCTGAGCCCAGTATGACAAACCCAGCTGACAGGCTGATGCAGTTAAGCTGCTGCCAGCATCTTTGCATGGCTCCATCCTGGCCCACACAGACTTATCTGTCAGAGCTGGCACATTCCTGAATAGTCCTTCCTTCCTCCCTCACTGCATTTTTCTGTCACTTGATCATTATAACACTGTGGTAAGAATGTTCTACAACTATAGAGAATTACAGAATTTAGGTAAGTACGTAGGTGAGGGGATCAGGCCCTTAGTTATCATTTGGAATTCCTATGAATAGTTGACTTCATGGACCCATAAAAGGAATTACTCCATATGAACCAGTTGTCTAAACAAATCTGATTATTGTTTGAGCTGCTTCAGCTACATCAAATAAGAATATCAACCTCAATCATGTGCATCTAGAAGTGACAAAGACTAAAATGTACTAGTTTCTCAAGTATCTGCCTTCTTGGGATTTAACAGGTCTTACTGATTTAAGTAGTGCTGAGATTACACTATTATGCATTCAGGAGTATAAAGCTTTTCAGAAATGTCCTGCAACACTGGCATTCTCCATACAGACACAGCAATGGCAGCAGTCAACTTCTGTAAAGTTTCTCAGCTAATTTTATTTTCAGCATATACTTTTAGCAAAGCTGAAGGCCAGGCAAGTATTCAGAGACAGCTTTATTGCTTTTTGCCTGAGCCGTAACACAGACAGTAATTTTCACCCAATAAAATAAAAGAATCCTTGAAACTGCTCTCTGCAATCTCTCAGGCAGGATCTTCAGGTGATATTTACATCAGAATGAGAAGATGAAAGGATGGGTAAAACATTTTTCTTAAATTACAGTATGTGCAATTTAAAATTTTCCTGATTATCACACAATTGTGGTACTAAGATTTCTACTTCAGATAGCAAGACTTCTGCAGCTCTAAGGAACTGGAATCAGGTTTGCAACATCAGCACAGCAAACTTGTTATTGGATGTCACAGTGCCAGCTCAGTACTGTAATGGTTTGTGTGACACTTGGAGAAGACAAGGGATCACTGCATGTACCTGGGGAGACAGGGGTCAATGCACCAACACATGCTCAAGCAATTTCCAATATTTGCTCCTGATGTACAATTTAGGAAATACTTTACCTTCCCTGCAGTCACTGACAGCATTTTCCAAGACATCACAAAATGGCTGCTGCATCTGGACACATCATGAGTGCTGTAGAAAGCACTAAATCTCGGGATTTTGGATCTTGCAGTGTTTCCATAACTGCAAGGACTGGTCATAAATCCCACCTCTGATTCATTTGCCCTATTCTTTTAAAATTTCTATTATTTAATATAAATAGCTTAGAAAATAAAACTTGTCCATTTCATTTCATTCCTTTGCAGTCTCTTCATCCCTGCTTTTGCTAACACCAGTAAAATCAGACTTTTTATTTGTTATATAACAGTATTTATATAGTGATCTGATTAATCTGTTCGCATTACCCACCTGCTTTCTCCTCCTTTTCAGCCAGGAAGTGATTGCTTTTTTTCTTCCAGTTCATCAAGCAAAGTGAGATTTTAAAAGTCAAACACACACACATACAAAAAGCTCTTTGCAGCATATTTCATTGCCAGTCACAAAACAAATAAAAAGTAGATGCCTAAATACGAGCTTGTGGTTAACTTGGTCAGCGATAAAATACGGCCTTCAGTGACCCTCTGTGGATGTTTCCTGATTAGATCTCAGGGATGCTCTATAAAAATCTAAATTTGAAATTCGTAGATTGCAATGGCATCCCCAGGTGTTACCTCAAAATACATCAGGACATGTTACCCCTCTAATATGCTCTGGTGACATCCCATCTGGAGTACTGCATTCAGCTTTGGGTGCTCAGCACAGGAAAAGCATAGAGCTGTTTGAATGATCAGAGGGATGGCAGCAGTCAACTGCAGCTCTCCTGTGAAAAAAGGCTGAGGGCAGGGGTTGTTCAGCCTGGGGTAGAGATCTGGGACATACAATTGCAGCATTTCAGTACTTACAGGGGGCTTATAAAAAAGATAGAAACAAATATCTAATTAGGGTCTGTTGTGATAAGAAAAAAGGGTAATGGTTTTAAACTGAAATAAGTTAGATTTAGACTAGATATAAGGAAAAAATATTTTACTACAAGGGTGATGAAACACTACCTCAGGTTTTATCTTGCCCACTACCCACAGAGAAGGTGGGTGTCCCATTCCTGGAAACTTTCAAAGTCATGTTGGACAGGGCTCTGAGTAACCTGATCGAGTTGAAGATTGTAGGAGAAGGGAATACAGGTGACTTTGCCCCTGATAAGTAACAGCTGTGTTAATTACCCAATACAGCCTCCCCCTGAGGAGTCACAGCTATAGCCAATAAAGATAGGTGTGATAAAAGGGAGGAGGTTAGTTGGTGAGGATCATGGAGGGGGAAGCTTGAGGAAGAGGGGGGGTAAGAGAGTCATGAAGAAGAAGGGTCCTGGGGAGGGGCTCACTGCTGTAAGGTCAGTCTGTGTCTGCAGTTAGAGCCTGCTGTTGGAACCTGCAGTCATGCTAGGTAAAAACCTGCAGTCAGAGGCTGTAAACTAATCCCTGCATCCATAGTGTAGCAGGAAATAATCAACAGTCAGAGGCTGCAAGGGAAACCTACAGTTGGAGCTTGCTGCACCCAGAGTCAGTGAATATCTGGAGTCAGGATGACTAAGCTGTGAAGAGGAATAAACCAGGACCCTTTTTGTGCTGTGATAAACAAAGAGTCTGTGTCTTGGCTCATTTCTAACCTGTTGCTGCTGCAACAGAGGATGACCCTCTTCATTGTGGGGTTGGTGTTGAACTAGGCAACATTTAAATGTTCCTCCCAATCCAAACTGTTCCATGGCTCTCTGATTATATGCTGTAATGAGAAGGATCTGCTCTTTTCCTTTTACTGGAAAAGCTGAGGATGATCAATATATGTTTAGATTTGCTAAAGATAAAATGAAATAAGTGCTTAAGAATTCACACATCATAATGAGCGTACAAGTTCTCACATATTCAGGGTACCTACATCAGGAAAACAATATCATTGCTTCTCAATCAATTAGAAATTTCAAGACTCCTAACATCCTCCCCTTCTGATATTTTCCAAAGAGATGTACTGAGCTCCTCAATGGCCTGCCAAATGGAGGAACCAGGCAGAAGTGGTAAGAATTCCTGAAATATATTAGGAACTTTGTCATCATAGCCTTGCAGAAGATTTTCATATTAATCAAATTACAAAAACCAATGAAGTCTTTGAAATAGTCATTTAGATTGACACAAGGCCAAGACATCAAGGGAGAGATTAGTCTGACAAATTTAGACATCTGCTGTGTAGGTGTTTTTCTGCTGATGTGAGTGGATCTCTAGATTCAGTTTGTGATCAACAAGAACATGTGACCAGATGGATCATAGTAATCAGATATTTCTACAGCGTGATTTAGATGTTTAAAGCAAACATCATGGACAAAACTTCTTATTTGAAAAAGCAGTGGTACATGGTAAAATTAAAAGGTTTAAGGTTCTAAATGAATGATTGATAGAATACAAGATATCTATGAGGTGCTCCAACAGAGAGAAATGAGAATTCTGGAGTGCACGAAGAGGGAATTTCTTGGAAGAACAACTCAGTTACTTCAAATGGTATTATGGAATTCAAAATCTGGATACTATAGTCTCTTCTGTTTTGGAGTTCTTTTGGAAAAGAATATTGAAAAACAGGATTGAACTGAGAAAACAAAGGCATCAATATTTTATGGTTTGCTCTGTTAAGGTGGATTCCTGTCACTTGATGTGACACTGGATCTTAAGGTGACATCCTATGTGAAAGAGATCCAATGAGAGTTCACTGGAGGTTTCTGTGCCTGTTTAAAACCTACAGAAGATGCAGTGTGTTTACACCAGCTATTAAAGTTTTTTCATTGCACACATCCCAATTATTATTTGGCTACTAATATTGATTTTTGTCTACATTGTCTGTTATCAATCTCAGATGATAGTTAATATGTGTGATTTTATCAACATTGAGCCAACAGCTAGTAACAGATACATGAAAAGGTCTTGTATAAAGCTTGTGAGTTTTTTTCTGTCAATGTATCTCTGTGCCTATAACAAAAAAAGTGCTGTTAAATAACTAGGAATTACATGGCAGACCATGATAGATCAAGCCAAATTATGCAATCAAACAAATAAACAATGTAAAGTGAGAGTTTTATGAAAATAAAGAAAACACTGGTTTATGTTATCTAATCTGATTAAACAAGACTAAACTGAGGGATATTGAATGTTTTGAATATTTATATGATATTATATTCAACATGAATTAAATAGTTCCCTGTTATCAGTTGCTGTCAAGCAGCTAAATAACTGCCTTTTTTGGGCCGGTGTTCTCTTTTTATCTCACTGTCATCAGATCCAAGACATAGTCTTCAGTATCAAATAACAACTTTTTTTCTTTTCTCATTGGCTTTGGGTTTTTTAGTCTTTTTGGTGAGTTTATTAAAAGGGAGGCCATTACCCCTTCAACCATATAGTTATAATCAGCAATTAAATATATAATAAATTCACCTTTTTTGTCCTGCAAAATTCAGTTTTGTCCTGCAAGCTATACCTTCCATGCCAGCTCTAGAAATTTTTTTAGATTTTCAAAATCTGCCGTTCTGTCCTGCATCTTTTGTTCCCCTTTGTCAGCCTACATGTGAAAAGAACTGGTACCTTCCAGCTATGTAATTTACTCTTCTCAAAAGCCTCAGGCTGGATCTCTAAAAGAACAGGATTCATGTGTTTTTGTTGAGCTTCGCTTTCACAGCTTCCTTTTCCAGTGTAAAGTTTAGAC
Organism: Alaudala cheleensis; assembly: GCA_013398995.1. Lineage (NCBI taxonomy): Eukaryota > Metazoa > Chordata > Aves > Passeriformes > Alaudidae > Alaudala > Alaudala cheleensis. Next base: position 697,078 of record VWYE01004093.1, read on the forward strand.
AGTTAGCAGACTAAAATCGAAATGAAAAAAGACATTCTGTCTGTTCTTTTTACATTGAATAACCAGGTTTTATGTTTTAAAAGTATGCACACTTGCTATTAATGACTGGATGCATCAGTTTATCCTCTTTGTAAAGAGATTTACTTGGTAACACTAGGAGTTGAGAAAGACACTGAAGTTAATAGCTAAGAGAATTAAAGAGATGCAGTAAATGAAATATCACACTTCAAAAACTGCAGGACTCCATGCTGTTACATTAAGAATTCTGTATTTTTAATTTATTAGCATTTAGGAAAACTACTAATCAGAATATGATGGTTTGTAACTTAAGTGTATATTATGTCATTAATGCATGAGTTGATTACTTTTGGTAGTAATCCCTTGCTTTTTATTGTAAGTGGATTTCATACTTGAATAAAGATTTTAGTTTTCAAAAAACAGTTCAAATGCATGATCCTTTTCTGTTCTACATGTAATAATACTTTTATTATGTTGTTTTCCTCTGGTTGGTGTTTATCATATAAATATTGCAGTGTTGTACATTGGCACCCAATATAACCTGTCATCCACTGTGTTCTGTTTTTCAGTGCTCTGAGGAACTTACAAATGAAGGCAAGGGACAGACAACCATCACAGCAAAGGGCTCCAGCAGTGGAAGGCAATAGCAATAAGGTGTTGTTCTGTATGAAATGCACCACAGGGTGTTAGGCAGTGGAGATAGCTGTGTCTGAACTGGTCACCCAAGATAATTTTATAGTAAAAAAAGAGAAAAAGGATAGTTAGAACACTCCTACTAAGGCACACATCAAAATGTGATCAAATTAATTGCACAGTAATTTTTTTTCATTGATTCTAAAGAACATTTTGGGTAATGAGATCAGATGTAAACATCAATAGCTGACTGAAATTAAATCCTATAATTTCTGTCCAATCACTGACAACTCTATTTAAAGCTATTTTAAATAAGACACTGAATAGACCATAATCTGGCTTTGTGGAATGTTACAAATCTTCCAATTACTGAATGAGATACCAAATATCTAATTGGTGCCTGGCAGACAGCACCTGCATTTTGGGCTTAAAAATTGATTCTTTCTTGGGAGGTAATTATAAATTATCATAATCAAGGAAAATTCAGTAGCTGAGGGGAATATTCAGGGTAAAAAAGTTCTCTGCATAGAAAAAGCAGATTTGGAAAGGAAAGAAAACATGAAATTTCGGCAGCAGTTCTCAGAGCCTGCAATTTATCTCGTCTAATTTTATACCTGAGTTAATAAAATTAAAAACCTTACATAGGTATTTGTTGGGGNATTCAAGGGAAAAAAACTAACTTTTTCTTGTCTGATTTACTTATGATGTCTGGCATAAGCTATGTAATACTTATGACATTTTTTTCCTAATGACTAACAGTCTAGAAAAGCACAGCAGAGATATCAGGACTTAAACTACTTGTAAACAGTTTGTTGAGGAGGAGATATGAAAGAAAATGACAGAAGTGTACTAGAAGTGTAATACAAGTGCCTTGTAAGACCAGTAAGATGTTTTCAAATCTCCCTCCATGGGAAGCAGTTTGATGGTTAAACACCACTCTTTGTAAATCTAACAGAATCATAAATGTTTGAGATAAAACATTTGATTAAATACTATCCCTCTTCTTTGATATTACCCTCTGATAAGTATTAATGGAAAAAAACCCATTTAAACCCAAAGCAAATAAAAAGCTTTCTGCAGGAAGGTTCAGTCTTACAGCAGGTTTTTCTCTTTTTCCATTTTCTAAATCAAGATTGTTTTATCTGTCCTTTCTTTTGGGGATTTTGTGTTCCCTGCTACTGATTGTAAGGGGACTCTGTGGTAAATATATCAACTACTTTTCCTGTAGCATTTAAGAAAAATAGCAACCCTCTAGAGCTTTGGTAGGAAATTTTTATGAAGCATTTGAAAAAAGGAAAAATGCTTTGAATAAGGCAAAACATGCTAAAATTTCAGGATTTGGTACATTGTAAAAGAAAAGCATATTCAGGCTCAAGGGGTTACTAGAAGATCTAAGAAATATTGATGGCAAAACTTCTGTAGCTGTGTAAACACCATATTTCAGCAGAAAAGACATGGAATAAAATAAAAGGAATAAATGAGAAAAGGGACAAGTCTTTTGCAATACCTACTTTAATTAAGGGTGAAACCACTGTACCAAATGTTAACATTCCAGGTGGGAGCTCAGCTAATACTCATGGCAACTGTATATTGATTTTATCTACATTAACAGAGCTCCTATTATGTAGCTATTTTTTTGTTCAGATTTTTTTTTCCTTTTGAAACATGTCATTACATTCTGAAGGACTTGCATGAGACAGTGTTATTGTGTAGCTTTTCTGGTTAATTTATTTGGGATACTTATCTGCAGTAATATTATTCATGAAATATAAAAATTGTGGAAGGTAAAAGTTGAAACAGTTTCCTGAATTGAATTACCAATGATACTATGAAAAAAAGAAATTGTATCTTCTTTGGTCATTTTCAGAACTGAAATATTTGTTTAATTGTTTACTTGTTTTTTTTTCTTTAAAAAATTGTTACAAGTGTGAACTTTTTCTGTAAAAGTAAATCAGATTTTGTTTCCAATGACATAAATTCTTTGTTAAACCCTGTAGGTCATTTAAAAGCAGATTAATATGTTTGCAAAATTTTCTAGGTTACTTTTAAATTCTCTAATTTTCCTCAAGAAAGGTTTTTCTGATATGGTTGGATTCATCTCTCTATTTTCAGAATATGTGTATGTGTTTATCATGCTTGTCATTATGATATAAACAAATTAGTTAGAAATCAGAATCATGACTTTTTAAGCTACTTAAATATTATGAAGCACTAGATTTTCATTTCATGGGAAAAAAGGAAGATCTTGCTTCCTTCTTGTCAGAATGCCTTTGTTTCTTTCATTTTCTGTATAACCTTATTGTTCACTGGGGCCCCAGGCAGCCTTGAAGCTAATCCCTGTGAGAGGAGCAAACTGGTCTGACTGCTGCAGATTACAAAGCTTTGATGCCAGCAATTCAGACAGTTTTCAATCCACTCACCATCTCTTTTTCTAACCTGTACTTTATCAGTTTGCCTATGACAATGCTACTGAAGATGGTGTCAAAACCCTTGTTAATCAAGACAAAGAATATTCACTGTTCCCTTCTCATGTACCAAGACAGTCTCAGCACAGAAAACCACCAGGCTGGTTAGGCAAGATAGCCCCTTTGATGACTCCCCAGTAACCCTGTTTCTCTTCATGGGTCTGGAAATTTTTAAGTTAAGTTTTCCTCCATCACATTCACAAGGATGAGGTGAGGTGGCCAGGTCTGTATTTCCCTGAATCTGCATTCTTTGCCTTCTTGAATAGGGGCAACATTTTCTTTTTCTGGTCCTCAGCAGTCTCTCCCAGTCACAGTGACCTTTCATAGCTGACAATGGTGTCTCAGTGCCAGTTGTCTCCCTCAGCACTTGTGGGTGCATCCTGTCAGCTCACCTGGACTTTTGTCTGTCCAGTGTGATTAAATATTCCCTAGTCAGATACTTCTCCATGAGGGTGTCTTCCTTGATTCTGACTTTCTCCCTTGTCTCAGAGATCTCATATTCATGAAAACCAATCTTACAAGTAAAGACTAAGTCAAGGAAGACATTCATTATCTTGGTCTCAGTCAATGCTTTTCTACTCCCTCCAGGTCATCTGTCGCTGTTTCCACCTCTTTTACACTTCATTTTTATGTCTGAATTTTTTCATGAGTCCTTTCTTCATCAATGCAAGTCTCATGACAAATTTGCTTGCCTTCCTGCTCATCAGTACAGATCATTCTTGAGCCTGGACCAGGTGATGCTGAATATCAGCTCTTTGAAGCTCTTCTCTCCAGAGCTATCTTTCCTGGGATCCTTCCAAGAAAATACAGGAACAGCACAAAATCTGTTTTTCTAAAATTGTGGCTTGGGATCCTGCTTTTTTGCCTATTCCTCAGGGAGCCTTTTCTTCCTTCACCAGGCAGTCTACAGCAGACACCCACAATATCACTGATCTTATTCTACCTGAGTAATCCTGACTCACAGGCTCAGCCTGACTCATCACCTGTGCCAAGACAAAGCTCAGTACTACCACACTTCTCTCTCATTCAAAGGGTGACTCCTTCCCCCTTCAGTCCCAGTCCATCCTCCCCAAAATTCTGTATCCATCCAGGATAATTCAGTCTGGGAGAAAGCTCATAAGGTCTCTTGTTCAAGCCTCTGATCAAAATAAAGGTAAGGACCAGCTGCTGAGGTCTTTCTCCACTCCAGTCTTGAAAACATCTAGAGAAAGAGCCTACCCAAATTCCTGGAGTACCTCTTCTAATGCTCAACGGTCCTCAATGGTGAAAAAATACTAATTTCAAATTTAAAAGTTAAAATATATAGGTCTAGTAGCATTTAAAACTTTAATTTGATATATATAAACATAATTAAAACATTAATGGATCATATCAAAATTATTCTAATACATAATTTGAAAGAAATAATTTTCCACAAACATATCATAAATGCAAGTCAATAATTTTCTGCAAGTTTGTCACGCTGAAATTCTTTCCCATCCATAAAAGTGATTCCACCAATAAGATCTGTGGAATATGTTCTTTTCTCACTATAGTTTAGTTTTATATCTTTGTATTACATTGCTCTTACCCCTTCCATCCTCTTTTTAGAGAAAGAGTTAATGCTATTTAAAAGAGGATTTTATAGTTCCCTGTGATGGTTAATACATTATTTATATGTTCTTTCTCTTTTATATGCTGGCTTCCTTCAAGACATACAATAGGTGCAGATGGATCCTCCTGAAAGGAGGTGACCAGACTAAGTGATATTCCCCTCTCTTGAGAGGAGAAAGGTGCACCTTAAATTTCACAGATTAGATGGAGACAGATGCAATCCAATCCCTTCAGCAGAGAGTTTCTTTGCACAACCTGGATCTGACAAAGAGAAACTTCCTAGGGACTAGAATATGCAGAGATCTGATGAGCTTTGTTTTAAACAAATTACTTTTGAGCCCTCTGATGAACAACTGAAACAGAATCAGACTTCCTTATCGCCAGGCCTTTCTGAAATCCTCTACCTTTCCATCTATAAATATATACTCTAATCAAGAAATTAATTAATCCAATGCAACCATGAAGATGTTCTTGCAGCTCTGTGCTGATAAATCACCTTATGCAGAAACAATGGTAAGTAAATTAATATTTGATAACAAGAAGGTAAAATTTTAAGTGATAATTAGGCATAAAATACAGACAGACAGACACTGTCTGTGGGGCAGTTTTTCATCATTCTTGAAAATACATCTGGATGCCCAGCTAAATCTCATGTCTACATTTGCATCCCTTAAAAGCCTGGGTCCTGTGAACTGGACAAGTTCTCTACGGGGTTACCTTGCTAAGGGGTCTAAGCATGATCTTATTGTGCAATCCATAGACAAAAATAAGCTCGATGAGAGGGTAATTCAAAGACTTGAATTGCCCTTTGGAGGGTCTAAGCTTTTTCCTTCAGCCTAAAGAAATCTAAGAGCAGCTGTGACCTCAGCACAGGTGCTGAGAGCATTTGTGATACCCAGGCCCTCAACACCTTTGTGAGACAGGATCAACATTACTTGTAGAATTAAGAAATTTACTGCCTGGACAAAGAAGCAGATAATCAGGGAGGGCAATTAAAGTGTTGCACTTTACTCTTGCCAACTGTTCAGGCAAGTGAAATACAGCACAGGGATACCTATCTGTCCAAATAATTGAATTAATCTAGCCAGGGAGGCAAAATCTCCAGGCTAGCTCATTTATCACCTCAGAGATTATCAATTTTTCAAACCTTGATAAAGTTTTTCTCTAGGCTTCAACCTCTGCAAAATAGCCATGCTGCTTTAAAATATACAAAAATAAACCCATAGGACAGTTACTAAAACTGAGTTATTTCTGAGATGCAAATTCCAGTTTCAACTGGAATTGGGCTACATGCAATGTTAAAGTGTCATTACAATCAGCCTCTTTCCTGTATGACAGTTATTACAAGCTGCATAAAATCCCATTTCTCCTCCCTTTTATATGAAGTAATTGAAGCCCAAACAGAGAAGTAAATAATCTTCTTGTTGTCAGTTAAACATATCTCACGAAATCTGCCTCATTTGTTTGAACACTGAAATTGCTGATCTGCTGAATTGATAGGACTCTAGATCAGGATTTTGTCATTTAAGGAATAAAAACCTTTTTATAAAAAATCAATTTTTTTTGTTGCTGTTAAAAGCCTGACAGTCTGCTTCAATAAGAAATTCATCAATTGTATCTCACATTTGCACAGCCTCTTTTTATTCTGGAATATAGATCTTGACATAGGTAAGCAGATAGGATTTTGAATATTTTCCAGCACTCGTATCATAACATTTACATTTCTTTTTGGAGAAGGAAATGTTTTATACAAAATGACAGTTGTGAAGTTTTCAAGTTATTAACAGCTTGCTAAACCTGACTGAAAGGATGTCTAGCAATAGTAAGCCTCAGCAGTCCTGCAGGAGAAGGCTTATCAGTGCCAGCTTTGGAAACAGTGAAGGTGCTTTATTTCACCTCAGGTTAAGCATTTTAAGGATATATAATCCTAAAATTTTTCTCTACCTCCTATCCAAATACATAAATGCATGAACTGCATCCTACTTTTGCCTTCAATTCTACCATCTCTCTTGTACTGCACTGTGGGACACAATGCTGGTTACCTTGGAAGCCAGAGGACTGTGAAAGGACACACTGTGAAGGCTGTAAAAGAAGTTCATAATTGTGCATTGACATGGAATGAAGGGTCACAGGGCAGAAATCTGAGTGCATCTGAAACAAAACACCTCCTTATATTATTACATTTAGTTAATTCACCTTACACAGCACTACAGCTAGACCTCAAAATCTTATTTAAATTATAACTACATTGCTTCTGATTGTCATGAAATTTGCCATTGGGATTTGACAGTAATCAGGTAAAAATACAAACATGCCTAGAAATATATTTGGCTAATACTATCTGAAACAAAAATTCCCCAGCACCAGCAGTATGTTTTCTGAATGTGATTTTCTTGGGTGTTTCAAACTATCTGTACTGATTTTTCCCCAAATTAAAGGAGCCTTCTCTGGCTTTTCTGTTTAAGCGAGTACATTGGGATAGCTCCGTGTACACTGGAAAAGTTGCCTGATTGACCTGGTACTAAAAACCAAATAGCCTTGCAGGGTGACTATAGGGCTATTGCACTGAGCTGTATGTATGCAAATTCAAGTAATGCAACTTAATCTGTAATGGCAAGGGAATGGTGTTTGCAGCCTTGTTCAAAATTCCTCCCTCCACATGATCAATTCTGAATGAAAGCAGGGGTTTTTGTTACAATAGGCAGGTTTTACCCAATGAAAGAAAAAAATTACCTGTTTACCCCAAATTTACCCATAAAAATTTTACCAACTAAGAAAAAATGTCAATATGAGAATAATGTCATTAGTTGTTGGCACTCTCTGTGGTTTTTAACTGGAGATTGAATCTCTCACATATGACTCATAACATTGGGAATATATAACAAAGTTTCTTTTAATTATTTGCCAGCAAAAGTGCATTGACTGATTTTGATTTCATAAAAGTCATTTGGTAAAAATAAACAAAAGGAAAACCCGCAGAAGGAGCTTTTATAACGACTTAAACTACAGGCATGGATTAATTTATTTCAGTCAGTAAAGAAAGGCCATCTGAACCTAAAAATCATTTTAGTCATGATCAAAATGACTTGTTGATTCATCTCCTATCAGTTCAGAAGGTAACTTGAATGGAAGACAACAAAGGGATTAGTGACACCAGGCTGGACAGAGCACCGAGCAACCTGATCTAGTGGAAGATGTCCTTGCCCATAGCAGGGGCGTTGGAACCAGAGGATCTTAAATGTCCCTTCTAACACAAACCATTCTATGATTCTATAAGTACTTGAAAGAACTTCTTTTGAATAATTTCCCTTAAGAAAAAGTAATGCTTTCTTTTCAGACAATGTCAAAGTATTAATTTGCTTAATGAGGAAAGAATCCAGAATTAAATAAGCATTTTATATGATCTAGGTTGGAATTTTTGTTTCACTAAGAAGTATAGAGTGTGAATCAATGTGAAGCAGAACAAAATCCTCTGCAAGAGCAAGCTATAAACTGAGAGGATGATAGGTTTCAAAAGGCTTTTTAACAAATAATAGTCAAAGGGCAAAATCCATAGTACGTGCAAGTCCCAGTGGAGTCCATATGTTGTTATGGATGCTCATACCCCACTGAGAGCCTCAGAAACACAACAGCTCCTCTGATTTCAATGAGATTCAACAAAGGAGAAGGGCTCCAAAAATGATCACAAAAGGAAGAAGAATATATATTTTGAGATCACAGATGCTCAGCACTTCATCTTTTAAATCATCTTAAATATTTCTGACACACACATTGCAGAGATACTCTCTGTTCATTGGGAATTCTGCTAATATTTTTAATTATCATTGAACTTCAATTACTAAAAACTGCAATTTTGCTTCTCTCATTTTGTTGTTTTCTCCTGCATCAATGTCAATCAGTTCTCTCTTTATTAATATACATCCTTCACTATCAAAATCATTTCTCCAGGAATACTATTTCTAATGAAAGACTGTAAGGTTATTCCCACATTATGTAAAATCAGTGACAAATGTGATTGTCGTGTCCCACTCCTACAAGAAAAGGAGGACCCAAGATTTTAAGTGCACATGGTCTAAAAAGAGCATTGAAAGCCAAAAGGGTCAAAAAAAAGTTCACAAAGTTTTGTTAGCAAACTACACACTCAGCATGGGAATTGGTATATATTTTGCCCCTATCTTCTAATAATTATCATAACAATAAAAGAATACAAAGAAAGAGGGAAGAAAGAGAAAAGTGAAAGGGAGATCACATAGCAGAGGAGAGGGCATCGCCTGTCCTTGGCCCAGGGTCTTGGGGGTGCCACCCAGGCTTTGTGTGGGCACCTTCTTACAGGTAAGCTTTCCCAGCCCTGGGACTGGGCTTCTCTCTCCTCATGTAAATGAGTTAGCATGCACAGTCTGGTCTTCTGGGCTTTTCTGCAAAGAGGTCCAGTGCCTTTGAGGTCTCAATCCTTTGACTGATCTCAGGCTTTGAGGCCTCAATCCCCCTTTATTGTTCTTTCCCACTCCCTGCCCCTCTTTCTGTGCTTGTGCTGCATGTTGTGCAGTCACCACGGACCTGGACAAGGAAATCTGTCTCTGGAAAGATGCTTCCTTACCTTCTTACAGCCCCTCTTTTCAGGCACATCCTTTTCCAAATTGCCCATGGAAAGGCCTTCAGAGTTTGAAGGTCAGCAATGCATTAGCTCCTCACTGCCCAGGTTTCTACAGTGATTATATAGGACTGCAGGAAAAAGTGAGAATGGGTAAGGAGGAAAACTTGAAACTTCTTTAGAAAAGTCTTCCAGGTCAGTGATTAAATAAAAATCTTTTGTATATTTCTCTTGCTAGTTTTAAATATGACATAACCTAGAAATGGAATAACTTTACAAGTAGAATCTTATGTTTAATTCTGATTTACACTAAGATTTCCAAGAAACCAAGATCAAGTTGTAAATAAGTGTAGATAACTGGATAGCCTAGATATTGCTGGGAAAAAAAAAAAAAAAGAAAGTATAAAATTAAGTGTATAATTCTCTCTTTCTAGAAAAAATGTGGAACTAAAAGGTAGAGAATGGTGACTGTAAAGATTTTGCCCTAATTCTGTACTGGGAATTAAACAAATTTCTCCTGGATATGGTTATCAAAAACTAAAGAAGGCCTTTGGAAAAAGGAACTACATATCAATACCTGTCTCTTTGAATTTTTAAGCCTTCTGATAAGTTGTATTTTAGAGTCAGTTTCTCATGGTCTTCATGTAAATAACAGGTGTTGTTTTTCTAACTAGCTTTAGTGTTTACATTCTTTTTAGTCAGATGGATTCTCTTGACAAGCATTTGTATTAGCCAGTGTGTGCAGAGGTGGAACTTTTTCCACCAGTCTTTGCCTGTTTTACCTTTTGTATAAATAGCCTAAAGTTTCTACTAAATTCTCTTCTTTTTCCCTTTGCGATTGGTGTCTGTCGTGCAGTTCTTTTGTGTAGCAGTGCTAAAAATACCCAAATACTTGTTCTACCCAATCAAATAAAATTAATGCACTTAATTTCATTGTGTTTGGTACCTTAAAATCACTTAATCACAGGGTAGACTTGTGATATGTACAAAATTCAATTAACTAATGCCAGTAAGTTGGTAAAGGTTCACTAGAATAAAAATTATGTAAGCAACAAGAAATATTCTTAACGTACTACATTCAATGTCATACTAATGGCAGTGAGAGATTGCAGAGAAGAAGGTGAGTACTCATGGGAATCTTCCTTTTGTGATTAAACAAGGCAGAGCTATTTAAAAAAAATGTAAAGAGCTTCACAAAATATTCATAATTTTTATTTCTGATCCGGAGGAAAATTCCTTCTTTATTTTTTCCAAAACCATAAATTTTCTCACATAATAAGGGGCTTATTGTAGCTCTAAGTTATCCTATCTCAGGAAAAAAAGTTAAAAGACTTAGAGAGTAGCCAAAAACTGGCAAAAAAATAACAATATTATGAATCAGACTATTTTACAGACAAAGGTGAAATAGATGTCATTTTTCTATAACCTGAAATGATTAAAGAAATATTAAATGGAACAGTCTCATTTTGTATCCAATACAACTTAGTGAATAGAAAAAAATAAAATGGATGTAAGCTTTTGCTTATTCAGTTGCTCTCAAACTTTGTTCTGGCATGGTCAGAGACAAAGAGCAAGGCTGATGTTTTTGTAGTAATTCTCTCTGAAAATAGAGCATGTTTACTGTGAACAGAATGACATTGTTTGCTGACTTCTGTAATGCTGCTCTTGCTTGAGAAAGGAGCAAACATAAAGGGAAAGTGGAATTGTGTTTTGGTTCAGAGAAGTGGATTAGCAAACTGTGTAAATATGATGCATTGTTGGTTTAAAGAATTTCTGATCTGTGAACACACAAGGCTAAACCCTGGTACTATTGAAGGCAAAGCCATAATTCTCGCTTGACTTTTGTAGAACAAAAGATTGGCTCAGCCCATTTTAATACCATAACATTTTTCACTTCAGGAGAAAACTTGAATAGACTTTCTGTTTTCACAACTCAACTCTTCTATATCGCAAAATCATTGATGTGGAGAGTGAGTGTGAGCTCCCCATGAAAACAGTATCTAGACGTTTACTCTAAGAAACAAAGTCCAAGTCTGAATCCACAGTATTTCTTCCCATTATTTAGTGAGTAAATTAGTGTCATGCCATCAAAAACAGATGCACAGATTTTTTGAAAACTTTTTCTAAACAGAGTCAGCTACTGACATGTTTTGAAAGATCAAGCAGCCAAATTACGCTTCCACTGAAACACATATTTTCAGCTATTTGCCTATTTTCTTATTTGATTTTATATTCAGTAGAGAAATAAAGGGATAAAAAAGGCAATAAACAAACATATAAAAGCGACACATTATCTAAGAGGTCCATTTGAGCACCTTCTTTAACGATGTATAACATAAAATTATTCTCTGTCCTTAGGAAATTTGTTCCCCACAGAATTATTGGAACATTTTATTCATCCTAATGCCTTTTTACTCCTCTTCAGAGTTTTTTTTTTTTTTANGAAAGGCAATAAACAAAGAAACATATAAAAACGACACATCATCTAAGATGATTTTTTTTTCTTTAATGATGTATAACAGATGTATATGTCACACAGTCTCCTGTGAGGGAGCAGAAGTTTGCATACTTTATGGAGCTAGAGAAGCATATCAGTACAGAGTCATTATGATTAATATATATATAGTCTTTATTTATATAGGTTGGTAAATATGTAGATTTTCAGACTANCAGAGTTTTTTTTTTTTTTTAATTAACCAACCCCACTCTATCAATTGTCACTCTACTTGTTATCCGGCTGTATGGTAGCATTCCTTTTCAACCTTCTGTGATGGACTTTCTCAAAAGGCTTCTCAAGCTCAGATAAATATCATCTCGTTCTCCTTTGTAATCTGCAAACCTGTTCTCACCTGCAGCAGTACAGTCCACAGTCATGTCACTCACAGTGTTTATAACATTGAATTGCCATCCCTTAACATATGTTTAGACACACAGTCTCCTGTGAGGGAGCAGAAGTTTGTATACTTTATGGAGCTAGAGAAGCATATCAGTACAGAGTCATTATGATTAATATATATATAGTCTTTATTTATATAGGTTGGTAAATATGTAGATTTTCAGACTATTGAAGAAACCAAGTCTTTAATCAAAACTATAATTTACAACTACTGGAGAAATAAATACAATTTTAGGAACATAGAGTGCAGTGTATTTAGTTGCTCAAAATCCTGACTCAACATAATTAGATATAGTCATTCCTAAAGTTGCCACCTATTCTCACAAGGTAAGCTACACAAATGGTTGGGGATTTCAGCATTAATATGTAGCAAGAAGCCAGATGCATAGAAAAATTCAATTTGTTACTTGTCTCTAAATTCAAATTACAATAGTTTACATACCCAAAAATATAATAACAAACTGAGACAAATATACACTACAAGTCCCTCAAATGAGTACCCAAATGAACTTATGAGGACAAGGATTAGAAGGATAATGCTTGTGGCAAATTTGAGATATGAGAATTCTCATGCACTTAAATTAACTCAGAAGCAAAAAGCAAAGGTTGTGTCAATAACACCAGTACATAAATGCCAGAGGGAGGAGAAGGCAGCCAAGGGAGAAGAGCAGGTCTTGGTAAAAAAAAAGCAGTCCTTAGGACTTTGTTACCAGACCAACAGCAGCACCATGTGCAACTGAACCCCAGCAGCAACTGGGGTTTAAAAGTTTAAAAGAAGTTAAACTTCCCTGAGCCAGATCTGGTTTTCAGGCTCAATAACCTTCTACAGTACAGGTCCTGGTTAATGCTACTGAGCAGACATACTTAGCATATACTGCTCATGTGGGATCCACAGAGTTCAGTGTCCACTTTGACACACAGTGTCACTGTGGATGGATGTGTGGGACATGTTTCTGCCCTGTGGGCCCTGGAGAGCGTGGGGATCACTGTACCTCCCTGCAGGCACAGTCTGGCTCAGGGTGCATCAGGTGCTGAGGCTTCAACTTCATGACATCCCTTCTCAGATGCAGGGAATAAAAAGGGAAGAATCTAGGTACTCCCTAGACATGTGAATTACCCTCTCATCTGGATTCACTGAGGCCACACAACAGTAAAACGACTTTTCTCCATATATTTAACAAACCAAAACAATCACTACCAACAGCAATCATTTCTCTGAGCCTTCAGCAGGCCTGAGTAGACCTGACTCCACCAAATTATTAAATACATCAGTAAATGGGAACAAACAGCACAACCGAGAGAAAATTTGTCTGTAGAAGATCCTCTTGGTGGGAAGATCAATTGACAGTCTTAGCTTACCCACACCTTCTAAAGAAATGTAAAACTGTGACACTTAGTAGCGAGAGCAAAGATGAAACTTGGTGGAGAAATTTTCAGGGTTACAAGGGATGCTTTTTTGCCCAATTCCTATAAGCAGGAACAATGTCTTTTTCAAAATCTTCCTGACTATGACATAAAGCTGTGTTTAGTGAGTCAGACTTTTCAATATTTCTTCTGTTATATGCAGAGGGCTAAAAATAAAAAAAAAGCACTTCATGAAAATTTTATGACAGAGATATAGGAAATGGTAAAAAACAGTATCATAATATTTGGGTTTAATTTGATTCTTTTTTAATACTGACACTTCTACAGCTGTTGCAGGAGGCTTTAATCTGAAAACAGAAACAATTTTAATTTGACTTTTGCTAAGAAGACATTGTGGCATTACCAAAACGGTACGGGAATATTCAGGCATGAAGGATGCAAGTTACACAGTTATCCACATTCTGAAGGAATATCTAAGTGACATTTTGGTCATAAGAACACTTTGGTAAGAATAGAAAATAGGAGTTTCTAGACTCCACTAAGTTATAAGGTTAAAGAAAGAAATTGGAAGTGTCCAAATGTGCTGTCATATCTCCTAGCAAAAAATGAACAAAGCATATTTTAAAATATTTCCATTCTTCAAAGAGTAAAAAAGAATGAGAATGCTCTTCAAAAACAAGGTAAAGATTTGGTTTGTGAAAGCATTACTATATAAAAGTATGTGCTTTTGGTGCTTCTGACACAAAGACCTTGCTGGATATCTTTAGTTTGATAAGATAAATTGTGAGTGTTAGCATGAGGGATTGGTCTGTGTTAAAGATAAAAAGATCTGTTCACAAAAAATTACAAGAGCTAAAACCCTTTTTTACTATAAATAGTTTAATGCTGCAGAATTTTCTTGAGATCAAAAATAGATTTGCAAAGCCAAGTGTGACAACAGAGCTTAAATTCACACAGATGAAATCAAACAGCACTAGAAAATGGCTGAGCACAGTAATAAAGTGCCTGTAAGGAGGGCTGGCAGAAAAGCACTTTTCTAATAATGTGGAAGATGCCCAATGTGGAAGCACACTAGGCAGATTATTGGCAACAATACACTCCAGGCATATAAATAAAATTCCTCTGTCATACATTTTGCTGCCAAATTAGTACTGCAACTATACAGTCACTGACCCTTGCTTTTCTTTAGGAACCATAACTTATTGCCATCTCTGGTGGTTAGAAAAGAAAAAAAAAAGTCAAGCTATGTCCTTTTGTCTCTTTGTGTTAAGCAAAAATTAACTGATGTATTTCACACATGAGATTACCTGCACGCCTCTGTTGTATCCATGCCCAGCAAGCTACTAACAGTCAGATTGCAGTCCTCTGAAGTATAGGAATATTATGACTTGCTGCTTGCTTCCAGCTGTGTGTCAGATCATGCTTTTAACTTACTTTCTATGGATTCCAGGGAGAGAATGATTGAATACAGCTTTGTGTGTGGAAGTCTTCTATTATAAATCAGCCATGATATCTCAGCCTCTGAGTCCATCCTAACGTTTTTGTTAGCAGAGTATGCCTCTTTACTTGCAGCTTATAAGGCACTTTTGTATTCCAGAGCCAAAACCAATAAAACCAATTAAGTGTTATTGTAGTTTACTACTGCTGCTTAATTGTTGAGGACAGAGTGGTGCACTTCACTTATTAAAGAAAAGCACCAATATATTTATTGATATTAACAGTAATTTGATAGCAAAAGCCACAGTGGTTTAAGAACATTTGATGGCATGGTACACTGATTATTTGCTGCATAGAGGGGAAGGTGAGACACAACTGTTAGTGACACTCTCCCATTGAGCCATGAGATTCAGAAAGGATCCCCTTGAACTTTAAACTCCTTCTGGGAAGAAGGGAGTTCAGGTGCAGCTGGATACAGGCTTAGACCCAGACTTGGTCCATTTTTTATGTTTAAAGAACTATGTGCGTACAGTCAACCCTTTATAACAACTAAGATATCTAAGTTTAGCATGGTAGTGATAATTTATCAAGAATCTGTTGTGGTAAGGAATCTCTCAGCCTCATGGAGTAGCCCTGAGAGGTGCCCCTGCTCAAGGGAAGATCCCAGCTTGCAGACCATGGCCATTCAGGGGAGATAATGAACCCTAATTGTCCACTATTGATGTGGCAAGAGAATTGATTTATAATCATATTTGCATACCAGCCATGTTTTGGATGGCATGTGTTCAACAGTCACTCATCTGTTGACCAATATTGAAAGCTCTTAGCTGTTGTGGTGTTATAAGTCTTCCCCGAGTTCAACTTAAGCCAGCTGCAGCCATCATGTCCACCACTGGCTGCTGTAGTTTCAGCAGAAAGGAGCAGAGCTGAGCACACTGCCACACTAATTCAGCACTGCACTGATCTCAGTGGGGTCACGCTACAATGGAGCTACTGCATTCAGAATTGTTATGTGCTTTTTTCGGTGTGCATTGCAGCAATAAATAGTCCTAGTACACATTATTTTTCTTGTAGTAGACAGAGAAAACAATGCTGTAGTCTTAAAATAGACCTCTTTTGATGTTGTTCCCAACAAAACAGCAATCGTATAAACAGAGACAAAGCCTTACATATAAGTTATCATTAAGAACACAAAGGGCACCTTAGCGTGAATTCCACCCCCACTGATTTGCTTCCTATGAGGAATATTGTGCATGTCCCCACATTTTGTGCAGCTTGTTAAATGCTTTTGCTCAGTAATCCTGGTTTTGTATGACTACATAAACAAGAGTTGTTTACTTACTGCTTAATTAATTACTTAATTATTATACTTGCAGTTTAGTTTAAGAGATATGGCTATCACAGTATGATAGATGGGTCTCTTACAGTCTCAGAGAGGACAGAAGAGAAGATCCAGTTACCCAGGTTTCATAGTAAAGAAACCTTCCTGCATTCAGTTATTTTCCTTTGACACACCCAGTTTCTTCCACCACAAAACGTGACCACAGCCATACCACTGTACTTTTCATAATGTTTCTGAAACTGTAGCCAATAATAACCAAAATACCTCCTAAATGTCACCAGTTTTATATCACCAGAGTCAAGCAGAGGTCATGCCCTGAATAAAGTTTCTCTCCAAGTGATGTGATTTCTACTTCTGTTATCCTTAGATTTCCTGTTCATCCTCACAAATTGTTTTACCCTTCTATACATTTCCTGCATTCGAATTTCAACAGTCTTGCAGCTGTTTGTGGTGCTGTATGGCCACCTCACTCAATAGTCTTCAGCCATTACAGCTGGATAGGTGAAACTCAACCACTTTTTTCTTTCCCATGAAAAAATACAAACCACAAAATACTTTTGGTGGAGATTGCTCACTTCCTTGTAAAAATCTATGTTATTCTTAAAGTCCAAGGATTAGTATGCTCCAATAAATCAGTTCAGGAAAAGTCAAATCACATAGAAAAAAAGGAAAAATAATTTCTTCTTTTCTTAGCAATACCAGGAGGACTGAGTTTGCATAACATGTTTGGATAGTGTGGAATTTACCTGAAATGACAAATGGTTACTTCAGCCTTGGCACCCACACAGTGACACTGTTCTACCAAATCACAAACACATCTCACAGTGTGGAGCTTCTTTACATTCCCAGATGAGCTCCTGTGTAGCATCCACTGAAAGGCTGCTACCTGCACCTAAGTCAGATATAGCAAATATGAAATATCTGCCCAGGACCTTTGTGTTAGAAAGCTGAAGTATAGTAACAACAAGGTTTAAAAATGAAGTAGCACTCTTTATCCACAGAGAATTAATAAAACAGAAAATAATTCTGCAGGAAAAAGTGGTAATAATATTTTAGAGATGGAAGAAAATTTGTAGTGGGCAACACATAAAACTGATGTAAATGAAGAGACTCTTCACTTGTCAGTGCTCTTCATGTACCCCAAAATACAAAATGCAACACAGGACCCACACACTCTGACAAAGAGTTAACCCATTGTATTTTTGATCTAAAGTAAAACTGGTTGAGGTCTACCAATTTGGAAGACTATAGCAATGGATGCTTCATCTGAGATGAACAAAGATATTCTCGTATTTCCACAGTAAGTGTCATGTACAAACATGGACATGAAGGTACAAAGTGCACTCAACACTTGAGGATAAAGTATGTGACCATGGAACATAAGTGGGTATGGTACTTCCTTGTTTTCATGCTGGGCTGCATAAAGTCATTTAGAATAGGCTTTTGGATCTTCATTGATTTTAGATCCTTCCAAGATGGCTTATAGATGTAGAGATAAAGATTATTAAAGTTATTATTCTTCCATCTTAACCATATATACATATTTGGTATGCCACTATTTACCCCCACCAAAAAAAAAAAAAAAAGCCTATGTGCAGGATTCAGCAGTTTCATGTAGTGACCTTGCCTTTTGATGTTGCTTGAGCTCTGGCATCATCAGGTAAAGGAGTGATTGCAACCTGTAAGGCTTCTGAATTCAGGAGTGCTGCTACTTTGTTTTGGTGCTGGAATTTTTTATGAAAGGGAGCAGGGTTTTGTTGATGGGGAAGCACTCCTGTCATGTGCACTGCGACTGTCGCAGTGGTAGCAGTATTTCTCTGGGCAGGGAGATTGCACAGGTCAGCAGGGTGCACTTGCAAACTGCATCTTTTGACTGCAATGCAGAGGAGAGAGGAGTCACTGTTAGAATACTTATTTCTGTTTCTAAGTAAGTAAGGGGCCTGAAGCATTATTTATGATTTTCATCTAGTTGCTGTTCAAAATAAAGTGCATTAATACAACTTCTATTTTTCCTTGTATCCAGGATCTCCAACTTCAGACTAGATAATATGACCAATAGGCTACAGAAGTATTCTCAACTCTCTGTGAGCTTAATACTCCCAGCAGCATAAGAGCTCAGCTGTGACAGCAGCCATGGAGAGCATTTATCCCTCCTTATATCTGTAAATCTTGTGTCAAGGGTACTCCACAGAGGCAGGAAAAGTGTGGTTGAATTCTCACATAGAACTGGAGACAGGACAGAGGTTTGACTCTCGTCAGTGGGTTTGAAAGGAACATTATATTACATTCACAATTATATTCCTAAAGAAAATAATAAAATAGTCTTTTCAATTAATTTCTATTCATGACATTCAAAGCAAATTTGCAGATGATGGTCTTCAAGCAAGTTTCTGAACTATAATTCCCAGTCTTATGAAGGCAACTCCCCTGCAACCCTGAGTCAATCACCAAAGACAAGGAGATACCAATACAGCCTGGACTACTAACCCTATACAGCTCCTACTTACTTCGTATATGAGGCTAGGTAAATTATTCTTCTGAGAAACAGAATTTTCATGACAGGACTTGTTCCATGTTCTTGTGTTTGAGACTGGGTGCTGAATTCCAGCCTAAGCCCTTTTGACTTGTGCTTTAAAGGTAAGCACATCATCTCACAGTGAGAATCCATGTCATGTCTTGTTTCCAATTCCCTAGTGCCTAAAAAGCATTTCCTTGCTTTGTAATACACTGTTTTTTCTAATTTATATTTCATGTCAGAATATCTGATTTTTTTTAATTGTGAAACTTTTGGCTCTCAATTTCTTTTCCTGGGAAAATTAATATAGAAGACTAGTCTCCTAGAAAAAAAAACAGAACAACAACCATGAAAAAATCATAAGCAGCATGGTCTTGTGGAGAAAATTCCATTTGTGATAATCACTAGACCTCTCTATACTCTCCAGGTAGTTTAAGTGTGATGACATCTTCTCTGCATGTTGCATCCTCAACTCCTTATTTTAAGGTTTCTAGTTATTTCATAAAAAGCAATGCTCTTTGTCTAAATGTTTGTTCAGTTTAAACTGAAATTCTATATGTATGTCTTTCTGCAGGTTTCATAGTGAAGTATGGAGGTCTGGTAAGGAGGTTTATAGTCTTACCACATGGATTTGTTGAGGAGTTATTATATGAGTGGGAATCCTCTATTAGCTACATAGCTCCCTGTTTTCAGTCAAGAGCATTTTACAGTGGGTACTTACTCTGTCTCATCATCTACACTCTCTCTGAGTCTCAGACAGAGCTTAACTGCAATAAAGAGTAAGGAGCTGGCCTCCTTCACTGCATCTCGTTCTTTATCTTGCTACTTGACATACAAGGTCTCCTTACTTTGTCAGCCAAAAGCAAGCTTCTGGTTAGTTCCAATTTCCTACAAATATATACAAAATGCTATTTTGCATTTTTAGGTATTGAATACAGCTTTAGGCTGGATAGTTAGTTGATCTTACTGCTATACATACAAGTTAACACATCCCTACATTTCCCCACGGACAAAAAAGAGAGGGTAATTTATGGAACCATAAGAGCTTTAGACTGGACTTTGAATTATCTATATTGTTCTTTGCAGTCAATCACCAGCAGCTTGCCCTTGTTACTGATGTTACAGCTGGGCTCCCAGAAAGATCAAAGATCATTACAGAACCCATTCCCCTCTCACTCAGGCAGGCAGGATGCTGATCAGCAGAAAACACACCCAGCACAGCGTGTGTGCCCAAGCCTGCCCAACCTCAGCATCTTCAACTAATTCACACTGACTCAAAGGAAACTGTATTCTGTAAGACAGAATATTTATTATCCTTTTTCATTGTTATTTTCATTCAATGACAACTTGCTTATTATTTGACAAATGCTAAGAGAAAGGATATCTTAGATGGTAGATGAGCTGGGGTTATTGTTTGAATAGTAGGAACTTGTGATTGATATTCACGCTGTGTTATTAATGTCCTAAATCACATGTTTCTTTTCCACATAAGACAATTACTAAACCTATATAGAGTTTGAAAAATGGCTTTACAGCATCTCCCTGTGTGAAAGCATGTCTGAGTGAATATTTGGATGTAGGTTATTCACATCACAAATATTCACATCTGTTTCTTTAAACAGAAGGAACATCTCAGAGATTGTGAACTAATGCTTTGGAATAAATTTTTTCAGTATTTTCCCACCTTCCATTCAGATGGACACTGGGACTGATGAGATGACTAATGCAAGACAACTGTTTCTATATTTTCCTCCTGCAAAGATTTTCATGGACAAACACACATATAAATATGCACATAACTACTCTGAGTAATTGATTGCAAAATCTTCCTTGACATCCCCTTCCACTTCTTGCTTATCTTCTTACAAGCCTTCCATATTATATCTGTTGTTTTATTAGAGCAATTTTAATATTGATTGAAAGAGAACTTTACCAGTAAAATGGAAACTATAAACATATTGCTTTAAAATAAGAATTGTCCATTGATAAATTAAAGCATTATGCATCTGACCATGTGCTAAGAGAGCAACTGAAGCAAAGTGTCTCAACTAATTCAGTAAATTAGTGGTGTTTACTGGTTTGAAAAGAACCATTAAAAAACAGAACACACAGCATTTCTCTCTCTCTCTTTTTTTTTTTAATTTTTTTATGGGGGAGGGGGGCTGGGTTGGTTCATTGTTCTTTTTGTGGCTTTTTGGTTGTTTGTGTGGTTTGTTTTTTGGGAGTTTCCTTTGTGTGGGAGTTTTTTTTCCTTTGATTTGTTTATCTTTCTCTGGTTCACCACGTTTTAAATTGAACACAGAGAAAATTCCTTTTCATATTTCACATTCTATTCCTCTATTTTGTTGTTTTATTTGCACTATTAGAGGTATATACATTAGTAGAGATTCTATCTGGATTCCCTTTTAGGGTCAAATGCATCCTGTCTCATTTTCCCAGTCACCAAGTTCAGACGTTCAGCCCCAGGGGTGACAGGAGCTGAAATGCAACCTCTGAGATGCCAGTTTACCTTAATTAGACACCTTTTATGACCAGTAGACGGCGATACAGCTCTCTTAACTAAGTCTTATTTCACTGGTTTCCTGGCAAATTTATTTCCCCCATTCCTCTCAAGGATACATTTTAGTGCCTCTGAGCTTCACATGAGAGTAAAAAATCCTGTATTGCTCACTTGGCTCTTGCCCAGTTGGCTCTGAACTTTAAGTGGGCAGAGTAAGACACTCTCCCACAACCTACAAGAGGACCTTGACTTGCAGCCAGCAGCTGAAGCCATAAATTTAACCTCATCATGGTTGTTGCTTCCCCTGAGGACATTCCTTTTTGCCTTCCAGCATAAGTACTGAGTATTGACAGAAGAAAGGTGGTCAGGGTGATGTGAGAAAAAGGGGAAAGTACTTAACAAAGTCAGGATCCTATAGGGTTAGAGATCTACATTCCGCAGATTGTTTGATCTCATCTCATTAAGCAGGGGGGAAAGTACCAGCAAAACAACATTTAATGTTGTTTTCCTATTCATACCTATTATTGTGTGATTCTAAATTCTCTCAAACTTCAATCCCACATAGGATGCTACTACCATAGGGTCCCCTACGGAAATATTATGAGATTTTAAAAAAAAAAAAATTCAAATCCATGCCTATGGTATTGCATATAATAATAATACCTATTAACTTGGTACTTGGCCATGCTACTCTTAGCAGTACTCCTGTCCTGCAGAGATATAAAAAAATGTTGGTTGCTCAGCATTTCTCTCTTTCTATACCACTTCTGCTGGAAACTACTGGTAGTGGAATAAGGCTCATGCTCATATGAAAGTTTTATCATTGTTACTACCTTTTCTGGAAGTTAAAAACGTTTCTTACCCTGTTTGCCCAGAGCTCACTGGGTATTGTGCCTGTCAGTGTATTTCTACTGCTATTATAAGAAGAGGGTTTATTTAAGCTGGGCTGTGAGAAAAGCTTGATAAAGAGGAACAGGAGACTATGATTTCATTATAAACACTTACATAAACACTTTAGATGGGATGAGAGCCTTTATCTGGGGTCCAAGGAAGGGAGAAAACCCTCAAAGCTGGTACGGCACATGTGGTCCCCTAAGCAGCAGTTGAAAGATTGAGTGCCATCTATAGCTGTAGGCCCTGTCATCCAGCAAATGCATGGAGCAGTCTGAGGGCTGCCCAAGAGTTACATGTCCCCAACCTAATTTCTCTATGAAATTTTTCCCCTCTTCTTCTGTCTCTCTCTTCTCTTGCCCTCCCTAACTGCTATTATCTTGTTTGAAGTGCTTAGCTCACTGCACTGGCTATAAGCTTTGTCACATATTCAGCACTTCAAAATGCTTCTGCAGTAGCAATGAAAATGCTCAATTAAGTTCAGATGGGAAGAAAAGAAAGATAGGAAAGAGGAGTTTATAAAGAATTGATTGTATTTAACATTATATAGCCATCTAATGCTGGACAGAGGAAGGGTTGTGCTCTATGAAGGCAGTACAAAGAAAATAAACAGACCAATTTTAGTCGGGAATTACTAGATCAGGACTAGCTCTCAGACGTGATCAAGATTCTTATTTCTTCTCTTTCTCTCATGGACACAGCTTCCAAAATGAGAATAAAAGGCCCATTATTGCCCACTGGTGGTGGTATTCAGACATGCCAGCCAACAGTAGAAAAGCTATTTTCTAGGTGCTGTTGCTGAAATATCTGGATGAAATGAAGAAAGAATGCTGCTACTAAGTCACTTTTGCTCAGGCTAATGTCACAGAATTTATGGCTCTAATTTTTTAATAATGAATCAGCTGCCTTAATGTGTTTGCAGAGCCATGCACGGCAGGAATATTATCTTCAGAGGCTACAAAGCCTATTAATCTAATAGGAACAAGCAGAAAAGAATGCTGGTATTAAATCTAGATACAACATCTGGGAAAAACAAAACACAAGAAAACAAAAGAAAAACTGCATTTGACTATGATTCAGCTCCTGAAATTGCAGTAATTAATATAATCTTAGGAAAAAATACACTTATATGCAGATTTTCCTTCTGCAAATACTGGAGAGGTTACAGGAATCTATCTTCTTCACAAATTCCTGGATGTTATCTATACTTTTAAAGGTTCATAAACTTTATTTACAGAGTTACAGATTATATTCAAATGCAGATTAAACCTTTCTAGCACTCCATTTATTACAGCCATGTCCAGAAACTAGTTTCTCTTCTGTAACCACAGTTTTACCAAAAATAAATGATTAGAGATTAAACAGTCACTAACACCAAACTATCCTAAATTTATTGCTTGTAGGATTTAGATATTGTAATGCAAAATGAGTTTCATTATTTTACCTGTCAGCATTTTAATATCATCACTTATTTTATTTGACTTTCAGTAAGGTTCAACCTACTGTGTGATTTAAGAGATTTTAAAAATAGGAAATCATGATTACAGCTGAAACCTGTAATCACCTTATTGAATTCCCACCAGGTTTTAGTATTCATTTTTCCCTGAACATTTAATGTTTTCAGTTTCCAAGAGAAAATCATGAACTGTGGGTTGTCATCCCTTCACATTCCAGGGGAGGGATCTGGATCACTGAGGTAGGGACTCCATTTCATTTTTAACATATTTTTACAATCAAGTACTTTAATCTAAAAATGTACACTTCCCATTTAATATATTGGATCTGTCCAAGTTTTTAATCAATGCAAATACATTCTCTGAAAAATCCTGTTAGGAATTATGAAACAAAATTTCCATAAACTAGAATTACACAGTTTATGAGCAAAGTTCTGTGCAGGAAGGACTTTCAGAAATGGCCCTCAAGGAGAGGCATTTCAGCACTGAGTTGCACTACTCAGAAAAGCCCTTTGCAACCAACCAAAATTGCAATTCTTTTCTTGTAAGACTTAACAACAGTATTACGTTCCAAGAGGCAATCATTCAAGTATAGACAATTTAAACAGAGAGCTTTAAAGTGAAAAGGCTATGGAAGAATAAGGCCTGTAAAATGAAGGTGAAACAGCTAAGTAGGGAACTTGATATTTCCAGGACTAGCAATAAAGTATCTTATTTTCCTTTTGGCCCTGGTCCACTTCATGATATTTGTGGCCAAGCAGAATTGCCATCACACAGGCCTTTGCTTTTATTCTCTTGGAGCAAGCCAGGGAGGCATAGCTGGGGAAAGTGTATCCGTGTCAGAAAAAAAAACCCTAAAACATTATTTTTGTCAGTCTCAGCAGAAGAAAGCAAAATATAACAATGCAAACAGAAGCTAAAGTTGGGCGGAACATTTTGCATGTTCATCTATTCATCCAAAGAGCTGGATTAAGAAATTACAACATTGGAGCACCCATGATCAACTATTTTTCCAGCAGAGTATGAAGTGGCCTGGGGAGTCAGGCAAAATAAATGGCAGTTCAGAGAAACCTAAATTAGCAAGTGCTTTTTGAATTACCTTCCTCATGATACCAGTCAGGGTCCAGTGGTCTTCCCAACACTATCACAAGCCAGCTTTTAAATTACTCCTTTTGCTCCACTGTCGCTGTCACGGTGTCTCCTTTCAAATCCTTGTCATTACCATGACACTGCTCTGCCCATATTCTCCAACCATTCTTTAGGGATTTTCCATGAAGAAAGAGCAGTAAGGAGGAGCCCTCCCCTAAACCTTTATAGTAATAGGAAACCACTTCTGGTCAGTCTCCCTCTCTGCCTCCTCTTCCTATGCCCCCTGCAACATCCCCACCTCCAGCTGCTGCTGGGTCAGCCTGGCCAAGGAGAATGAGAGAGCACATCAACAGAGCCCACCAAGCATGAGCAGAACACTGTTTTACATCTAGGAAGACCAAAACAGCAAATGAAATGAGTGATCGGTACTGTCACAAAGATGATCTATAAACTGAATCCTGCAAACTGATTACCATTATCTTGTAAAACTTTTCAGCAAAGGGATTTTATCCAGATTTCCACAAAAGATTTGCACACCTGCAGTTTTCTAGAAATCTGGGCTTTTATTTACTCAGCAAGAATAGTGAGTAGTGAGCTCCCAGATATAAAATGACTTAACAGTTCTCTAATTACCAGCTTTCTTTGAATTCCATATGATTAAAAATATTGTAGCACTATCCCTTTACCATTTACCTTAGTGACACTCTGTGAATGTACAACAATTAGAAATCTCTGATAAAGAAAGAAATTTTCAGCATTTGATACTAAAATTCACCATACATTATCTTCCATAGTGTTCTACATGCACTACTTGCCTTTGATTCTGTACCACAGGCTGCTTTTTGTGTTTGATTTATAATCCAAGTATTATTCATAATTAGAATTGATAAACAAGAATTGGCAATTAGAGGAACCTTAAGCAATTTTTCACCCTATCTAAACAAAATGGCTAAACTGTGAATGACAAGCTTGTAAATTAAAAATCTGAAAATAAAAAAAAACTTGATTACAAGTGTGTCATGTGTGAGTCGAGTGGCATATAATTAGTTATGCATTCATTTTATTATGGTTTATTTGTTGCTGGCTTATAAAGACTTTTTATCTTGAAAAGCTTTCTGACTGACATTTTCTGTAGAGTGGCCATGAAAGGAAGTGCTGAATCTTTGGCACTAAAGACATGTAAAACTACTTGAGAGAAATTACATAAACAATCTACCCTACCAAGAAGATGCTTGCAGGGGTTATATTTGGAAGTTGTACAAACAATTAATTTCTGAAAACAACCTTTCTTTCACTGGACAGGAAGTCTTGCTTTAATTATTCTTGTTTCAGTTTATTACACAAGTCATTTGCCTTTTCCTTGGAAATGAAAGAGAACTCAGCTTAGTCAGTACACTAATGATAAAATTTATTGGGTTTACATGGCAAGGTTTTGGTAGTGGGGGAGCTTCAGGGGTGGCCCCTGGAAAAAGAGGCAAGGAGATTCCCCTGTGTTGGATGCAACCATTCCACAATGGACCCACCCCTAGCCAAAGCTGAGCCCATCAGTAATGTTGGTGACAACTCCTTGATAACATGCTTCAGAAAGGGTAAAAACACCACACAGCAGCTGTGAGGGAGAAGAAGGGAAAAAAGTGAAAAAAATAACCCTGCAGAAACCCAGGTCAGTGAAGGAGTGGGAGTAGGTGCTTTTGGTGCCAGAGTAGAGATTCTCCTGCAAGCCAGGACACATATCATTGTGAAAAAAATAATTAACCTGCAGTTTATGGAGATCCACGATAGAGCAGACATCTATCTGCTCCACACTGTAGCTCACAGAGAACCACATGTCTGAGCGGCTGGATGTGCCATGAAGGAAGATGCAGCCCATGGAGCAGGTTCCTGGCAGGGCCTGCTGCCCAAGGGGCAGCTCACATGTTGCAGCAGTCTATTCCCAAAGAACTGTACCCCATGGGAGAAGTCCCATGCTAGAGCAGGGGAAGAGTGTGAGGAGGAAGGAGATGCAGAGGCAAAGTGTTATGAGCTGACCACAATCCTCATTCCTGCTACTGTATGCACTGATTTGAGAGCAAGAGGAAGAAGAGTTGAGAATGAAGGAAGCCAAGTGTGGCTGCCCAGAGTGGTGGCAGCATGGCTTTTGGTTTTATCTGGGAGAGCGGGAAGGTTTTAATGAAGAGATGAACATGCACGAAAGCCCAAAAGCTATTGGTGGTTGCCGCACTGTCACTCTCAGACTCCTCTGTATTTGATTGGACAGTCCTGGGTTATCCACGCCCAGGACAAAGGTTTTAAGAATTCTATCCCACCCCAAGCTCGGGGCTTTTGGGGACAGCAGCTGGAATAAACTGTCTGTTCACTTGGAAGCCAGTCTCCCTTTTCCTTACTCCAGAGAAATCCTATTTATGTTAGAAATCTCCCCCTCCCCTCCTTCCTGCAGGCTCACACGCACCCACGGGACCACTGGCTCTCCCCTGAGGGGAAGAAGCTGGCAGGACCCAGTCTCACACCTAGCCGGGACCACAGCAGAGCAGGAGGGAGAAAAGAAAGGGACATTTTTCTAACAGCCAAGCGCAGGAAGGTGGGAAGGTTTTTGCTTCTCACTATCTTACTCTGAATTTTCAATGCAATAAATTGGTCTTTCCCATGTCTAGTGTTTTTCCTGTGATGGCAATTTTTGAGTGATCTCCCTGTAAGCTTGATTCACAAGTTTTTCATCCTATTTTCTCTCCCTGCCCTGCTGAGGAGGAGTGAGCAAACAGCTTGGTGGGCACCTTGCAGCCAGCCAAAGTCAGGCCATTACAATAAAATAAAGTTTTGGCATATTAATCTCTAGTTTGAAACTTGGGGATGATCTCACTGACCTCTTCTGTTTTTTTCTCAGTTCAGTATGGTTCAATATGCAGAATGAAATTGCACTGCCTAAGACAAACAACATTTCAGCAGACAGAAGGAATCCAGGCAGAATATTTTTTTTCTTTCTAACTTTCCTCCTTTCCTCTTTGCCTGTCCTCTCTGACACATTTCTCTACATTTCCAGTCTTCCAGCCCATCTCCAGAATAGAAGAACTCCTTTGGCCCACCTCTGTTCCTGCCACCTTGTTTGTCCCTCCAAGTGCAGGAGTTCTTGGCCATTCAGGCACAAGAAGAAAGAAAAGGCCACAGGACCAAACTCCTGAGGGCCAAGTTCAAACTATGCCTTGGTAAATGACACTTCTTGAGTGTCCCTCCAGACATTTGTGATGAACAAATACAGAAGCCCTGAAGAAATCACAGCTGGTTCCCCTGACTGTGCAGATATAGCACTGAACTACAACCTCAAGATAATAGAAAGTTATTAAGGATATTCATATAAAACAGCATAATAGCAAATACTATCTCAGGTTAAATCAGCAGTATCTCACAGAGACAGACCAGCACCCAGTCTGCCCTAAAACTTTTCTTGAGTAAAAGGTGTGCCCTTCAATGCCCCAATGTGAAACATCATGCCCAATGTGAAATGTCATGCCCATGTTTTTTCTATCTAGCTGGTGCAATTGACTCACTCTGAATGCTTAAGAAATAAACTTGAATTGTATGTATCATTCTTCTCAAAGCAACTATGCATTTAAATATATATCAATTTTCTATAAAACAGTAAACAAGACCTAGATTTTATAGCTTTGTTTCAGCAGAAAATGTTTACCAGCCAAGGGTTGTCTTAATCCCTTTTGCAGTCATCTTGCAGTTCTGGAACCACATTATGATCACACCAAGCTCTGCTTCCAGCATTGGCCACTGACACTCTTCTAAAGAGCTGCACATTACAGTGGTCATTGTTGTGCCCTAAATTAACCAGTTTTCAGAGAAAACAGAACAGAACAGAACATAATGTTGTGCATGGTCATCTTTGATCCCTACAGCTTGTTCCAACTCCTGTGCTCATAGGTGTGTAGGAAAGTCCTACTTTAGTCATCATTCTCATTCAGTAAATCCATACTGCATGATCCACTCTCCACCTGAGTGTGTGTGTATTTCATAGAAGTCCTGATGAACCCTAATGTCTAATCTGAACACTAATCTGCCATTTACTAGAGGAAATTGCTGGAAAGCATTAATTAGTGATGATGTAAGTTGTTAATATCTGCAATGCCATCAACCTGAACAGTAAAACTGGGAATGTTTTCCTCAGTCTTGCCGTACCTGTGATTGGGTGGCAAAGGCTCTCAGAGGTATAGAATGAAAGCAAAGCACACTGTAATATCAAACAAACATGACATAAGAAGTAGTGAATTGTATCAGCTACTGAGAGAATTAAATGTATTCAGAAACATTTTACTTCTTTCCCTCTTCTCAAAAGTGCAGTGCTGTGCTAATGGGTATGGGAGTCACGCTATGAACTCAAGGAAATGTTTGGGCAAAGAACTGACACATACACTGATTCCTGCCACTGAAGGAATAAGAAATTTAAGTTATCAAAATTCTTGTGATGCCTCTCCCAGAAACATCTTGAGTGATCAAAATCATTAGGGCTATTCTTTCACAAATCACATGCACATAGAAAAAGCAAACCTTTCCAACTAATTTCACTACCTTCATGTCTCTTGTAGTGTCTACATTTTTCTTGCATTATTTCAACTATATATTTTAGCTGTAGCAATTTGCTTTTTCATAGATAATATGCTTTCAGTTTTCTCCATTAGTTTTTTGGTATGTTTTGGACTGTGAATTTTTTTGTTTGGTTTTTTTTTTTCTGGGTTCTAGGGTTGGGTTTTTGGATTTTTCTTTTTAGTAATCCTGTTCTTTGGAACAACAGAATGGCATGTATGTTTTTTCAAAGTATCCAGCACCATAATCCTCTATCACTGTCTGGTTTTTTAGAAACCTTATGTAACTGCAGTGTTCTATTGCTATTTATGATTTATTTGAGATTAGTAACAGTTATTAAAGTATAAGTTTGGTTCCATTTATGAGTTCAGAAGAAAAAAAAATGGATTGAAATCTGATCTCAGATTCTTTATATTGCCTCAAACCTGAATAACTTTTGTGTGGTTTTTGTGATATTCTTCACCTAATTTTAGTATCACTGAAAACCTTAGTTAATTTTCAAAGTGAGACATTAAATGTAGTATATTAACACTGCCACTGAAGTCTTACAGTGCTGAAAATAAATGGAGAGTTAACAACAGTTTAAATTCTTTTTAAAAAAAGCAGTAAGAAGCAGAAAGTGCAAAACTGGATATTGATGTGATTGATCCTCAGCCCAGAATCCTGTCTGTGGGACTTGAATTAGTCCTTTTAGAAATGAAGAAAAGGTCACTTTTCCCTTTCCTTTTAGCACTATCATGGTAGTTTGCTCCATGCTAATGTATAAAAACATAGAGAAATTACTTTAAAAGAGTGACATTTGGAATATTTCACTCCTCACATTTGAGGGTTTTAAACTGACTTCTTCCAGCTCCCAAAAGAGATTTTATCCAACAAGCTGTGGGTGCATATGACCCCCTTGTTCTGCAAGGGAAGAGAGGAAGTGCTAGTTTAAGCTCAATGCTTATTGTGAATCCTACATTCTGCTCCTGGCACCCTTTGTGCATTTTATTCATATGATTTCAGGTAGCACACAAGAGAAGGACTCTTAAAAAGTATTTTAAAATAAAGATAAAAAGAAACATCTACAGAAAGCATGTCAGTTATGATGATTGTGCAAGCTAAACCCATCTTCTAAGACCAGCTATTTCTGAAAGCAAAAGCTCCAACCTCTTGTATCTTCCAACTGGTAGTCCAGACAAAGAGGATTGTAGGCACTGTGGTCTGCTAAACTCTCTTCTAAAAGGCAGTGTTACGAACACTTATCAAGAGAAGAGCAGAAAATGAAAGGTGCCACAGTCCTTCCAGCCAAAGGTACTTCTGGGCTCGGCTCATATGATTTTCAGGTACTTAAGAGTTGACCATGCAGACTTGGCATCCACAAACAGCTGAGGTTTTGCACAGGGGACTGGGGGGAAGGAGTCTGAGCTGGAAATCTGTTTCCATGGCAATCCCTAGCAATTTTTGAAGAAACTTAATGGAACTCATTCTTGTTCAGAAACCTCAGGAGCCAAAACAGTCATGGTAAACATGTCCGAGAGAAGGAAAAAAAAAATGCTCTGAATTTTAGGGAGTGTTTTATTAGTTTGTTTGTTTTAAATTTTTATTTATTTTTGTTATATTAAATAGAGCTGCTATGAGCAAGAGAAATTGGTTTTGCTCAAAGATTAGCACGAAGATTTGTTTTCTTCTGTTCTCTGGAGCCTTCAAGAATCAGATAAGTTTAAGTCTTCTAGCTGGTTAACTCTATTTCCTCTAAGTTTCTTCCTCCTATATTGTGAAACTTGCTGTATAAACACTTTCTCATAATGTTCATCTGCTGTTTCAGGGGAAAAAAAAGAAAAAAAAAGAAGAAGTTATATTTGTTGCAGTACCTTAGAATTCTAGGTCTGAATATCCATACCACGTCTTTATCAGCAATGAAACTCATGCTGGTTGTTGGGTAAACATCACTGATTCAGAGATAACTAAAAGCTGAGACCTCTCATCATCACTGCCAGGTGGTGCCCTGATGTGCATATTAAGGCTAGTTGCAAGGAATTTTCCCATCAAATGAGAACCTCTGTTGTACAATAAAATCCACTTACGGTCCAATATTCAGATAGAAAAGCAGTCTTTAATCCAAATTTTCTAGTATCTGTATGTACATATATTGGGAAGATGTTCAGCACTGGAGCAATTAGGAAAATAAAATATTCTGTGTTTAATTCTCTGACTTGTAATAATGACAAATGAATGGTGCAATAGCACCCCTTCCCTCCCCCCATATTCCTAATAAAGATCTTTGTAGAGCTTCTCCACGTGCAAATGGAAGTCTTCCAAGTCTTTCTAAAGAAAGAGTAATTGCAGAGAGCAGCTTGATCAGGCAGTGTGATACAATCTCAGTGTACAAGCATTTGTGCATTGTTTCATCCAAATTGCTTTTATTACCTCGTTGTGTCCTTTTTGTTTCATCTACACCTTCTCTACTATGAAAGCAAGACATGAATAATTTATATGATAAACATTGTACATGTCTTCCACATGTTCTTGTCCCTCTCTTTCTAACATATATTTACTTGCAATTTCTTTCAAGAGGACCTCTATTATTCAGCTTAAGGTTGTTTCAGAATGGCATAATGAGAGAGTATATGAATTGAATTATTATAAGCAAACAAAGAAGCAAACCTGTGCTATTTTCTGTGGACAGTTGCAGTTTTTAAGCCACATGCAAATAATGAAGAAGAAGATATTAAAAGAAGATGTTGCATTAAGTGTATTTTTTCCTGTATTCTACTCCTAATTCATAGCAGAAGATTTTTTTTATGTAGATGTTTTAATATCTGTAAAGATTAATTTTTATTTATGTAAAATATCCATAGTTATGTAACATTGCTAAGTTTACAGTAATTTTGATTAATTTTGTTTTCTTTGAGAGTGCAGTTGTATCATCTAGTCACAACAGACATAAAGAAACTTTACAAGCACCATTAGCTTCCTATTTTTTTGAAAGTTATTGCTTTTTCTGCTTATGATTCAGACAGACAGAAATCAGAACATAAATCAAACATTTCTTGTATCTCAAACTTCCAAACCTTTGTCAGAAATGAGTGGTTTAGGGCACTAAAAGAATCACTGTCAAATGTATCAACAAAACCAGTTTTCATATAAATTAATGAAGGTGTGACTTTATAAAGTTCACTCTATAATTCACTACATAGATGAAACATACAAAGGAAAATTGAATTGGAATCAAGCTAGAATGGTTTAAAGAGTGACCAGAGATGCAAAAGAATGAGGGAGAGCCTCCCATTGGAGTCACAAGTTTCAGAGCAGAAACCCTTGTTTTCTGCTGAAGCTTAGGTATGGCCAAATTCAATCCTAGTCTCAGACTTTTTCAATAGTTTATATGCAAAGGATTTAGCAGCTCTTAATAATTGACTGATTTAACATTTACAGAATGAGTCAATGTGTTTCACTGCAATTATAGATCCAAGATGGCAATATTTAAACTATACCCTATAGATACAGGGTATTTCTATCAATTCACACATACATGCACATAAACACAGAGATACATATCTGTATATGGATAAGGTGCCTGTTTAAAAATTCCACTTACATTCTGGGAAATACTAATTTGAAATTTCTTGATATTTCTCCACAAGTCAGTGTTGATTTTTGAGGAGTGGGGATATCAGCCAGCCCCCATTTTTGGTTTTAGGTGGTGGTCCTGTGGGTGTTGTGAACCTGGCAGTTCCAAGAGCTCTGAGAGCTGCCCCACTCTGAGGGAGACACTGGAAACTGCTGTGGTCCAGGAGAGCTCAAAGGGCCTTGTCTGAGGCCATTGTTTATGGGATTGCAAAGTGATTGATTTTAGTCACAGGGACCCACAAGGATCATTGAGTCCAACTCCAGACCTACATAGCACCATCCATCAGTCAATTTCTGTCCTGACTGCAACCCAGGCTGGTAATTGGTAGAAGTTTTAAGAAATCCAGTAACAATGGCACCATTCCACTTGGAATACAATTAAGGTAAGTGATGTTCAAAGGTGGATGGGGATGACAGATTACTACCTGCTCCCCTCCTTGGTCAGGCAACAAAAGCCCCTGCTATAGGCAGTACTGCCCCCACGGTAGCCATGAAAGAGTTCCTGGTATGGTCAAGGGATACTTTACTGCCTAAATCATTATGCAAAAGCCAAGGCCTGATGGGAATTCCTGGGATCATAGAAAGCCCCAAGGAAGCAGGAGGAGAATATATTCACCACCCCCTTCTAAGCTTACATGAAATGCTTTGAACTTCAGATGAAAATCCCTATGGACTTCTTGTTTCACCAAGTATCACATACTCTTCAATCAATTACTAATAGAGAGACATAGCTTCCAGATTCCTAGGCAAGAGTCTTGTGTCAGATTTTTGACAAAAAAAGAAACAACTAAGTTATTAAAGTTATAGGAAGCAATTATTTGTTGAAAGTAGTTGAATATAACAATTATAAATTTCTGTATGTGTTATTTTTACAATGATGGTTTCCCTTTGCATAGATAATAATTAGAGACACAGACACAAACTGTGGGTAAGTCTAGATGACCTTTAAAGATCCCTTACAGCCCAAACTATTCTATAATTCTAGGAAATCTTTTATCTTATGGATGCAATGGATCAGGCCCTAGACAGCGGAATGACTGTACCAAGATTTTTCATTAATCATTTTAACCTTTTTTGGAAAGAAAAATATTAGCTTTATTCCTATTAAGAGATAAATCATTTCCAACAAATGACAGAAGCTAACTGATGGTATCCAAAACACTTGTATGAAAAGACAAATTTCAAAGCTATAATGATTTTCACATTTTGTAATCTCCCCATATAGTACACTGTGATGAACACAATCACACTTGGTTTCTCCTCTTCATCAGATTTGGTCTTCATTTTCTTTAACAAGGACAGCAATCAACTGACATGATAAATTTTTAATTAAAACTAAGCAACTTTTTAACCCCTTAATTTTCAATTGTTCAGATGAATTAGGAATCTCTTTGCCATTTTTAAATCTATATTACAAGTAGATTGAATATTCAAATTATGTTGCTTGGTTCAAATGTTGGATGACATAGTATTTGTCCTAGTCTAAATAAAATCCTGGTAAATAACTTTAAAAATTTATGGGTTTAAATCAGCTTGATGTTTCTGGCTACCACAGATTTTATTATATTTCAATGTTATACCCAGTCCACCAATGCATAATATGCCTGTTAAATATGCCTGTTAAATCTGTTAAAGAAAGTAGTACTTGACACTAAAGTCTATTTTGCTAAACATAGTGTAGTTGATTTTTGCTAGTTGCACAGACCTATAATGTAATACAGCCTATGGAAATATATATTGCCCATGGTATTTTTGATCTAAACTATCAATATTTTCTTTCATGCCATCTGAAACTTAAGGGTTATTAATAACAGTACATTTTTCCCATAATTAATAAATATTTATTAATT
>VWYE01004094.1:0-106959 GCA_013398995.1 Alaudala cheleensis
CTGTGAGGGGGCTGTAGGTGCGGAATTTATTCCCTTATTGTTCCCTACAGGCGGTTCGCTACAGCCCCGCGCGCCACTGGCGTCCGTTTCAAGTTAGAAAACTGCAAACAGCCAAGTTGAGTCAAGGTGACGTTCTCCCCTGCCAGATTTTGTTCCAGGAGTGAAGGCCAGCTGTTAATTCCTAGAGTTCGGGGGTACGCGGCTGCGTTCGAATCGCGCAGCGCGTCCCATCCCGGGCAGAGAACGCGCAAGGTATTTTGTCCCCTCCGGTTGCCCGTAACCGTCCGCCGAGCCATGGCGGGACTGTAGACGCTGCTCCCTACGCGCCGAGAAACACCAAGAGAACTATCATTCCCGGCATGCTCCTTGTTACCGCGCATGCGCAATGTCCACTCCAGAACCCATCTTGGCACCCGCTTCTTCCAGTACCTCACGGTCGAGGGGCGACAGAGACTACAATTCCTAGCGTACCTCGCGGCGGCCGCGCATGCGTAGCGCTCTTGTCCGCCATCTTGGCCCGAGTAAACGCCGTCGCCGCCGCCACTAAACAAACCCGAGCGCGG
The DNA here is from genome assembly GCA_013398995.1 of Alaudala cheleensis. Classification (NCBI taxonomy): domain Eukaryota; kingdom Metazoa; phylum Chordata; class Aves; order Passeriformes; family Alaudidae; genus Alaudala; species Alaudala cheleensis. The sequence goes on from VWYE01004094.1 coordinate 564, forward strand.
CATTGGTGAACGGTGGGGGAGGGGGGGTGCGGCTGCTGCGGAGCCTTCGATGTACTGGGCACGGCCGGGCAGGTGGGTCCTGCTCCCCGCCCTACCCGGGGCAGTCCGCCTCGGGGAGAGGGGCAGCAACGTTTCCGGGACGGCGGGGACCCGCTGCCCCCTTACGGGCCCACGGCAGCGCTCCGGCCCCCGCCCGCCGGCGCTGCCGCTCCGCCCGATGCGGAGAAGCAGCGCCAGCCGCCGCCCGCTCCCTCTCTCTCTCTTTCCCCGATCCCAGCCCCGCTGGGTCCAGCCGGTCCCCCGCACCCAGGGCCCGGGAAGGGCGGGCGGGGAGTGCCGGGGTGCTGGCTGCCTTCGGGCGCCCTTGCAGGAGACCCTCCCCCCCTCCAGTCCCCCGCTGGAAGCTGCGACGGCGCCAGGGCTTTTGTTCCCGGTGCCCATCCCCGCTGTCGTGCGGTTCCCTGCCCAACCCAAGCCCCGCTTGTCCAGCTCGCCTCCGCCTGCTCTTTTTCCTTTATTATCCTCGTCGCATCGGAGAGATGCGCTCTCTCTCCCCGCTATCCCCGGAATCTCGCTTCGTTGGCATCGAGGTGTTCCCGTGTTTGGCTTATTTTTGGGGGGAGAGGGCTGGTGTTGGATATGTGGAAAGCGAATTTTTACACGATGTTTTTGCCATCCTGTCATATAATACAGGCTGGCGCAAAAACGCATTCTCTGGGGGGAAGGGAGCGTGCGGTTCGCTGGAAGAATTCTTTTAATAGGTACTCCGCATACAGAGAGGGAGGAGACTTGAACATCAATTCGGAGAGCGTTACAGCGTGAAAAAAAAGGCTTCAGAAGGAGACAGAAAACTCCGTAAAAAGGCTTGGGTGATGCATTTGAGCTAGAGAGTATAGGAAGTCCATGCCCTTGTGAAACTGCCGAATTCCTTCATGCCACTACAAAGATTGGGGCGGGGATGGGAGCGAATATGTCGGTGGAGTTGTGAGCAGGCTGAGAGGAGTTTGCATTAATCGGCTTGGGAAATCAATACATTATGGACTTCAGCGTTTATATTCCTTTTCCAGCGAGGCTGTGGGAGCACAGACACAAGGGAAGGATGCCTGTGGTGTGGCCAACTCTTCTGGACCTCAGTAGGGATGAGTGCAAGAGGATCCTTCGCAAACTGGGTACAGTAAGATACGATTTGTGGGGTCTGTGATTTGCCTTCATGCTGCTTGCATGAAATATTTTAATATGTCTACAGGCAACTTGCAAGTAATTTCCTGGGTTTCCCATGTGTTGTTGGTTTGACAGTCCTGGCTTAAAGTTATGTTTGGCTGGCACTCAGCTCTAGCAAAATGAGTAGAGAAGAATTGTTTTGATTTGGTCAAATCTCTCGTGGATGTCCTAGCTGCTGTGTTGCAGGGCTGGGTTTTTCTGTCACTATTAGCATGCAACGAAATTTTCTGTGAGAGGAGGACCTTTGGGGTTGGTGGGGTTTTTTTTGTCTGATTCGTTGTTTGTGTTTTTCAGTTTGGTTTTTTTGTGTTGTTACTGTCGTTTCTTTGGTTGTTTGGGATTTTTTCACCAATTATGTATTAGACATCTTTTTGTACCCCAAAAAAACATAGTGGAATCCTGGTTTAACTGGTATTGTTGGGATGAATTCAAGTATTTAAGCTATTATTGTGAAGACATAAAACAGGATTTTAAAAAATGCTGTTTTGTGATTTGCAGTTACACATATTGTCAGGGAAGTGGGAAAACGATGTCCTTGCTCAACTGCCATAACCATGGGAGCCTTTTTCATTGTTTCAAATGTAGCTCAGTGTTTGAGGCCCCTGCCCAAGAGATAGGCACTGGGAGATATTTTTGTGCTCTGTCGTTGTAGATCTAAGTGTATGAGGAGAGATGCTTCTATGTTTTGGAAAGTAAAAACATTTGCTCTTTCCTCACGTACCTTCTTTTGGCTACTGCAGGGGAGAGAACCCTTTGTTAGACCTTTCATCTGATCCGGCATAGTTGGTTTTGAGTTCTTGTGGCTGAATTTGTGTCATTCAGGGTTTGGGGTTTTGCCAGTTAAATGATACTAGAAAAAAGAAGCCTTAGATTTTTCAGAGTTTGTTCTGAGGACTGTAAACTAGGAGATGATGTCAAGAAGAAAGTTGAGGTTCCCTCTAACTTCCTGTGACTGTCAAGTGACAGCTTTTCTTGTTTTTGTTTTGCTTGACTGCGAAGAGATGGTGTGCTGTATGTCTTAACTGTGCCAAGGTTCTCATACATTGTGGAGCCATCCTCTTTCTTTTCTAAGAGTTGAGAATTTATTTTCCCTCCCTTTGCCCTTTTCTTGGGAATATGGGGTTTTCCGGCTGTTGAAACAGTGATGCAGATGTTGCACACAACATTGCAACAAGCTGTACTATCTATTGACAGCCCCAAGTCTTAAGCAAGGCTCAAGAAGTACAAAAACTAGGAGAAAGTGCAGCGTGCCAAAAGCTTTTGACCAGATCTGTGCTTCTAAGTTTCATTAGTGTAGCTGTGCTGGCTGGAAGTATGGAAAAAAGCCTTCCACCTGAGCTGACATCGGTGTTCTGGTGCAGCTGAGCCAAATAAAACTGCAGCTACACCTCCTTCAATGACATAATCTAGGCTGACAGGAAGGAAAAAAAAATTTTAAAATAATCGTTTTTGTTTTGCTGGCATGAGCTGTGTCCCCACAAGGGGGCCCTGCCAGGAGGGGAAGGCTAAGGCACTGCCTCTGTGAGCTGAGAGGAGGCACACCATGGGACTGGGAGGTGAAAGAGCGCTGGCAGTGGGAGCAATAGCTGTGTGACAGTCACATTCAGCAATAGCCATCTGCTTTAGAGGGTCCTGCTTTTCCAGCTCACAGCCCAACGTCAAATTTGGCTAATTTACAGCAGTAGTGGAAGTACTCTGTAAGGAGTGAAGCAGGGATGTAGGTGAGGCTGAAATGCATCTCCAGGTATGCAGGACCTGGTGTTGCTTGTGGTTTATTACTGAACGAGGTGATGATGGTAGCACCTAACACTAGTAACAATGATATTTACTTGCCAAACCCATTTTAGCTATTTCATGTGTTTTGTATTGGAAAGAGAGCGCAACAGTAAGTGATTGCTGCATATACACAAAGGTGAGGAAGTTACAGCTGTTCTGTAATCCTCACTAGCTTCCAAAAGACTGTAGTAATGTGCATTCCTACAGCTCTGGTGTAGAGGGTCTTTATTTATAATGCAGAAGGAAAAAAAGTGTGCCCTTGATAAATAATTATATAGTTGCATCTGAGAATTACTTTAAGTTGTTAACAGAGGAAAATAATTAGTATTGTAAATATTGTAACATGGTTGTCTAAATAAATACTGATATTAGTAATAACCATTGCATTAATTAGTGAGTGTTTTATAACTGAAACTGTAAATACTTCTGTAGGTCACTCAGCATCCCTGTGTAGGCTGCACAGTTAACCAAAATGACTCTGCTTTTTGTTTTATCTGCTGAATTGGGACAGGAGAGCAGAATTACTTTTCAGCACAATTCCTTGATTTCATGTGTGAATTAGCTCTTTGGAATCCTGAACTGAAAGCTTTTCAGAATGGCATGAGCCTTTTCTTTTGCAGCAAACTTCAGCAGTTAGGTTTTGGTCTGCACCTTTGATTCTTGGTTTTGGTTAACTGGGGTCTGTTGTGGGGTGGTTTGGGTTGGCTTCTGAAATGTCAAATGAGAGACACCTATATAAGGATCAAAAGAATTTTTGTTTCTGGTTTCCCTAAACCATGTGAAGCTGAGAATAGCAAGTCATTCTTTGCTAAATTAGCAGGTTTCATTATTTGCACTAGGTGTGTCTTCACCCTGTTTACTAAAACAAAATTCAAAAATATCAGTAGCCTTTTATGGTTCCATTTTTTTAAATGCTGATAGCATGACATCACAGTCACCTGGAACTGTACATTTCTGGTAAATCCGAGTTGCATTTTTGTGAGTTAGTCTTTGTGGTAGCTCTATGATTAAGAATAGCTGGATTGTTTATTTGTGTTGAGCAGGTTTAATTCTGTGTGATGCATTTCTTTCAGATTCAAGCAGTTGTACCATATCAAGTAAATAGGCATAAAAGATTATGATGATCATATTTAACAAACTAGAGCTGATGTTCTCCATGCTAATTGAGGAAAGGCATTCCAAAAAACCCAGTTGCTCTTTTGATAGTGTATTTCCAAGCCAAGGTATTCCATATAACTCTTAGTAATGATACGTGTTAAGATAATTCTGAACTAATTTCCAAACACTTTCTTCAAACTTTTTGCCTGAATTGTCAGGTCAGAGAGAGCTTGACACATTCATTCATATCTATAAACTAGATAATCCCCCGTGATGAGACAATTGTTTTATAGAAATATTTTATGCTGCAGAGAATTGACTGAGAGAGTTCCAAATCATCAATCTCTTTTGAAAAAGCACTGAATAATTGAAAGACATATTCCTCTTGATGATTTTGAAAATTATTAGAATACTGTCAGTAATATGGAAAATATTTTTCCCCCCTTTGCTGTGAGCATTAAACAGAAATATTATTCGCTCTAATTCTTCAGAACTGGAGGCCTATGCAGGTGTCATCAGTGCCTTACGTGCGCAGGGAGACCTTACAAAAGAGAAGAAGGATCTTCTTGGAGAACTCTCTAAAGTGCTTAGGTAACCCTGATTTTTTTAAACTAAGAACTGTGACCTGTTTTCTTTTAAGGTGTTGCATGGTATTTCTTTCTCCGGGATCACAACATAATTCTGAATTTGGAGAAGTTATTTGAAACCTCCATGTTGTTCAAGTTTCATTCCTCTTCTCCTTGGAGTTTTTAGTGAGGAAAACAACCATCCTTCAGTGGTAGAAGCCTTGCTGGTTTTTTTAGTGCTTTATGGGATACTGAGTGTTAAAAGGATTACAGCCAGATCATGAATGTACACTGGCTTGTAGTTTTGTCAAGGTAGAACTCTAAGGTCTTTGAGCCCAAGTTACCTCAAGAAAGAATGCTGCATGTCCTGTGTGAATTTTTCTGCCATATCCTTTAAACGTATTGCTCTCATTAGGAGGTTGGATTCTAGCTGTTTTTCAAGAATATCCTGTAAACAGTTATGTTCTTTTCATTCTTCAGTAATATTTTTGAGCAATAATACGATTCATTCTCTCTGTGATAACAAGGGTTAAGTGACAATCTCTTAAATGTAAAGTCCTGTTCCCTTTTTTCTCTTAGATAAATTATTCATAAGTTTAATTTTAGCTGGAATTTGTAGATGAATGTTCATGTCTTCCTCTGATTAAAATATATTGCTTTGTTGTTCTTTTAATAGTATTTCAACAGAGAGACATCGTGCTGAAGTTCGGAGAGCAGTTAATGATGAACGACTAACAACAATTGCACACAAGTAAGTTCCACGTCATTTTCTCGCTGATTTCCAAAACTACCTTTTAGGAAATCCATTATGCCTTCACTGAATGGTAGAATTTTGAAGACTGATGGTTGTTTAAAGAACCAGTAGTTAAAACACGGTATGGATTAAGGAATTACTGTATCACATCTACAGGGGCCTAGAAACAGTGATTTAGTACCACTACATTTTGGATCCGAGGCCATCACGTTCACTGTAAAAGTACAATGTAAGAAACAGTTTTTTGGCATGGAGACCTTTCTGTAAGATAGGTAGTGAACCTGTTGCTTTTGTTTGTTTGTTTTGCTTTTAGATTTATTTTAATCAGTTTAGAAAGGCTGTATTAAGAGGAAAGAGAAAACTAGGAAAGACAAAGAGGGGGAAAGTGGTGGCAGATTAGTGAAAAACAGTGTATCAGCACAGAAAGGAAAAAATGGTCAGAGTAGAAAAAGCTGCAGCAAGCTGATGACATCAGTGTCCACCACTCTCTGCGATGCAGCTGCTGTGCTGGCATTAGCTGGGCTGGTTCCTCCTTGCATTTGCTTTTACAAGCTCCACATGATTTTGAGAGGTGGAAGAGCAATAGATCAAGTGATTATGTATCTTTGATAATTACTTAATAGTCTTACTGTTAAGGACTGTCTTTAAACAGAGCTGCATTGTAAGTGTCTATTTTTTTCTATTTCTGTGTTACAACTGCTGACTTTTTTTGACTGTTGTAGCTTAGGTGTTGTGGGGAGGAAAGAAAGGAAATAATATGAATAACAGGACAGTTGGAGTTAGCAATTGTTTGAGCCAAGTCTGGTCAAAATCAGCATACTGGTTTAGTGCTGTAGAAGACTTTCAAGTTTTAATTTTCAAGTTTAAAGATTTAGAAGTATGCTGTTCACCAGACAAAACCCACGAACTTCCCTACGCCACTATAAAGAAATGAGGGGGGAATAATGAAAAGCATATATAGTTGTCAAATCAGGATTCTTTTCCTGAATCAAGTTTTCCTTTTCAGTAGTACTTCTGGTCTTAGCATTTTGCAGAACATGGATAGTTTGTCCTGAGGTGTTGCACTTCAATGAAATACTATAATCCAGACAAGGTGCAATTTTGAAGTGCTGCTTCTCTTTATTTTTCCTGTGGTGATTCCTTATGAGTGATGGTTGGCAGTATAGTATTTGACTTACATAATTCTCTTAACTCATTAGAAAAGCCTACTTTGCTAGCTTTTTGTACCCTTTATTGTTTGTTTTTAAATTTTATTTTTACCTCAGCTTATGCAGCTCTCTTTATATAATATGCATAATGTATGATGAATGCTGAAGCATATAAAGATTTAACAAAAGAGCAGATACTCTGCATTTTACAAACTACTTTGTAGTAGCTCTTGCTGCAACTTGCTTGAAATATTTATTGTGAGAAGTTATTTTTTATAATATATTAATACATTAAACAGGTTGATTTGCTTAAAAACATTACAGCATTGAAAAATAATTTGCCATTTTAGTTTTGCTGATTTGACAAATGACTCATGTAAAACAGTCAAAAATATTTCTCCATCTAGATAAAAACAGTGTTTTTCTGAAACATTCTAGTGGGGGTATAAGTACTAAGGTTAAGAGTAAATTAGAGCAGAAGACTGCTTTCTGTTCAGAAAGATGCTTAGGGTGTATTTAAATAATCTCACGTTCTGTCACCTTGTTTGGGACTACTTCAATAAGCATCAGAAAATCTTCTGTTCAGGTAAAACAAATTTTGCCTTAGAAGCTGAGAGTTTTTCACTGTAGCATAATCCATTTCAATAGTCTTTTATGGTATCAGTTTTGTTTCTTGGTATTTTTGTAATCCAGAAGTACTGAGTATACCAACTGTGCCTGAACAGTAGCTAACCTGATGTGGAGGGTTTGAGTGTGGCATTCACACACCTTTGGCCCATGAACAGCTCTGTAAAACAAAACAACAAAAGAGACAACTCTTCAATTTAAAATGGGAGGTTTTTTTATATCAGATGACAAAAATTCAAGGGCTTTCATGAGATAAAGTAAGTTGAGTATTACTGCTCTAGTATGTATTAAACCGCCTTTTAGACTTGCACTGTTGGGGAAAAAAAAATGTACTTAAGTAAGATACTGAGTATTTGGAAGCTCATCAAAATACTTACAGAACATGCATTTCTGTTCAGTATGTCTGGACCAAACAGCTCTTCTGAGTGGTCCATAGAAGGTCGTCGACTGGTGCCGCTGATGCCACGGCTTGTTCCACAAACAGCTTTTACTGTTACCGCCAACGCTGTTGCCAATGCAGCCATTCAGCACAATGCGTCTCTTCCAGTTCCTGCAGAAACTGGAAACAAAGAAGGTGAGAGAAAGATGGGATTCTGGCAATCTGTGGGAATGTAAAAACAATGTCACAGTAGAAACTGGTGTCTTAGATTTTAAGTGTGAAATATTGAAGATGTTTTTTTGAGGCCAGGTTGGACGGGGCTTGGTGCAACCCATTCCAGTGGAAGGTGCCCCGGCTGATGGCAGGGGGTTGGAACTGGGTGAACTTTAAATTTCCTTCCAACCCAAACCATTCTATGAGCCTATGAAAAAAAATCCAAATCTTTCTTATCAAGCATTATTCACAGAAATAGAAAACATCTCTTTTTTTAAACATACCTTTGTGGTATCTGCAGCATTAATCTGGCCACTTTGTGTTACTGACACTCTAGCAACTGAAATATAAAAACAACCCTATTTGTCAGGAAGTGACATTCACTGATTAACTTCTTCAGCTCTGTAAACTTTAAAAACTTGGACTAATGGCTAGATTTTGTAGAGTTCTGTAAGCAGTGAAAGCTGTTTCAGAATGGTTTATTTTGAGAATGCAAGTAGGTTTAGGTAAAAGTCAAGGAAATACTGCTTTGGGTTTTTCCTTCAGATTAAATGTACTATGATAACAAATAAAAAGGTTGCTTTCTGGTTTCCCTGAGCTTTTTAAATAATGGTAGTATATATTCCAGCTAGCTTGGTTCAGCAGGATTGAATTTGGCTTTATACAACTGGAGAATGTGGAACACTTCCTGAAACTAGTTGTTTCATCCTGGTTTTGTGAGAAATACTGTATAATTGTGCTATTACTTAAAAGCAGCGATTTAAAAAAGCTGATTAGCACAATCAGTTCTTCACTACTGCAGGAATATTTTGGGTTTTTTGAACTGATGTACTGTTGAAGCAATAACATTTTCCTATCAGTTCGTAGTCTAGATGTGATCATTGACAGAAAAGCAAAAAGACTGACATTGAATTAGTGCTAAAATTAAAAATAACAAATTATGAAAGATTAATACAAAAAAAAAATCTCACATTGGCAGGACAGATTTTTGGGGATGGGAGGACGGGAGTTTAGATTTTTGTGTTGTCTTTGAAGACCATGAATTCCATGGCCATGCTTAGCTCTAACTGGGGAGTATTCCATAGTAACAGAAAAGCAGAGGCAAATACACAGATAATGACCCAGTAAGTCTTTGGCTTCCATTTCAGTTGTAAAAATAGTGATAGAATAATGGGATTCTGCACTTAGTTATATGGAAGGTGTCTTTTCTCCTCTTCAGTGGTGGTTTGCTATTCCTACACAAGTACCACTTCAACCCCAACATCTACCCCTGTTCCAAGTGGCAGTGTAGCAACAGTGAAGTCCCCCAGACCTGCCAGTCCAGCCTCCAATGTAGTCGTCTTGCCAAGTGGAAGTACTGTTTACGTCAAAAGTAAGTGATACTAGCAACTGATTAACAAAAGGGAAAGGAAGGAGAACGTGGCTGAAGCATAGACAGACTTAAACACTCCAATGTTAGGCAAGTCATTTAAGGCCTTAGTGCCTTCATTTAGTCTAAAGAATGAATTTATTGCTTCCCTTTTTTAGATAAATAGTGTTCAGGATAAATCCACGTTCTTTGTCTTGCTGCAAGGAGCACTAAAGCTACAAGGACAATGAGTGAAAAGTATTTTGAAAATTAAATATAGAAATTTCCGTATGTCAGTGAATTTCTGATCCATCTTCTTGAGAACTAATGCCTAGTAGCCACTTACTTGAATTAGAAAAGATCCCTCTTTTCCACTTTCACAGTCAACAGAATTTTTTTTATTTCTGGATGCAGTTTGGCAAGAGTTTGTGCTTGCATACTATGTCTGGCCATTTTGTGATATACCTGGAAGTCAGTCTTAGTGAGGCTTGTGTTCCTCGGCAGCTGTGAAAATTTCATACAAATTCCTACCAGAGATCCATCTTCATGTATTTAAATCTGGAAATCCAGGACACACAATCTAGAAACATTCTTTTTTTCCTGAGAGTGTGTATGTGTCCCCATCATTGTTTGACTAATAGGTCAAACAAAGCTAGTTTCTAAAAGCAGATTACGTTCTCATGGATATGCCCTCATCATCAGTAGTTTTATTCTACTATTAAAATGTTTCCTTCAGTTCTTATTTTATTCTGTCAAAACAACAAGTAAAGATTAATAGTGAAGTATATAAATGCTATTTTTATGCTTGCTCTGTATACCTTTAAATAATTTTTAAAATATTAATTGTTATTTATTAAAATTTTTATCTTTATGCTATATGTATACATCTGTGTAAGCTTCTAGCTAATCAGAAATGCCACATAGTACATAAATATAATCTTACTTGCAAAAAAAATCGTTAATGGCTCTTTCAACCCATTAAGGTTTTTGAGTTTTCTGATCTATGCACTAATCACTTGGCTTTAGTTTGAAGATTCAGGGGAAAATGTTCTTAACACCTTAAAATTTTAATGTAGACTTTATTGAATTATTACATGGTAATGAATATCAAGTAAGTCTAGACACATGATACTGGGATGATAATTTTTATTGTCTGTCCCTAGATTTAATTTCTTTCCGACTTCATGTGCTTCATTTTGTTATTACTGTTTTTATTGACTTTTTTTTAAGGGATTGTGTTTCTTTCAGACTATGTTACATCAGTCACATTGATTTTAACAAACTGGCTTAGGAGCAGATTCAGGAGATCTGAGTTACAGTCAGGACTTTGCCACTGGTCTGTGGTGTAACCTCTTCCAAGTCACAGTCTGATTGAGCCATTAACCTTTCCATGACTCTGCTTCCTTACTTATCATGTGTGAGTTATAGTCAAAGCTGTATTACCTTTTAACTAAATGTGGAAAACTTTGTACAGCAATTTCTAACATGAAATGATAGGAATAATATTCTTGCAAAACCCCAGTGGGGAAAACAGGAGGTGAAACGAGCTGTACTTAACACAAAATAATGCTCTGCTTGTTTAATGTTACTTTCTTACTTTGATTGATTGGCTTGTGGGTTTTTTTGTGGATGCAAACCACAAACAAAATTTTCTCTGTTTCTTGGTGCCCCACCAAAATACCAGTTGTGTCCTAACATGCTAGTTGCATGTGGACTTTGGATTTAAATGGATTCTGAGATTTTTAAATTACTGCACATGTTCAATATGATTAGTGCACTCATAGTTACAAGTTTCTACAGTGCATTCACAGTAATACTCAGAAGCCTGTCCAAAATAAACCTTAAAGTTATGTAATCAATCCTCTGCTTTATAAAGGGAGATCACCATGAGGCCTATTCAAGGGCATAAAGTAAATTATTGATTAGAGCTTTGAAATCTGGTTTTGTAGACCCACACTTCACTTATACTGCTACAGCCAACTAAAGCTATGTTTTTGACGTTTGCTTCTCTTTCCTGGTTCAGTTTCCTATCTCTGATAAAACTGTCAGCCTTTGGATGTGTACTTGGAAATGAGCTGCTACTCCTGCTGAGGAAGAATACCATTTTTCAGAAATGTCTCTTGTGTTGAGCATGTTAGTTCTTGTCCATGTTAGTTCTTGCATCTTCACTTTTTGAATGCCAGAATATTTAGTAATTTTGATTATAGATTGGCCATAATTAGATCTTGTCCCTAATTAGAGATTGACTGCCAACCAAGTTTGCTTTGATTATCAGCAAGACTGCTTTTTGCTGTGATGGTGTTCTTTGTCTTTAAGTTCCAGGCACATGGAACAAGATTTACCCTTATCTTTTGCATAGGCAGGATTGTATCTGTTCAGCTTCTCTCTGTTTTTCTTTTTAAATGGTTTGACATAGGTTAACATGGTAAGCATAAATAAAAGGATTGCAGATCTGTCAAGGTTGGAAGAGACTTTCAAGGTTTCCAGGCCAACCATCAACCCAGCACCATCATAATCACCCCTAAACTACATCCCTAAGTATCTCATTCGAATACCTCCTGAACACTTCCAGACTGTCATCTTTAGATTGTCTCTCAACTTATTTCAATGCCTGACTACTCTTCCAGTGAGGTTTTTCTTCTAATACCTAATTTGGACCTCCCCTGGCATAATTTGGCACTATTTCCTCTTGTCACCTGGGAGAAGAGCCCAGTCCCCATATGGCTACACCCTCCTGTAAGGGAGTTGATGAGAGCAAGAATGTCCCCCCATAACTTCCTTTTCTCTAGTCTGAGCCCTGCCAGCTTCCTCAGATGCTCCTGGTGCTCCAGACCCTTCCCAGCTCTGTTCCCTTCTCTGGGTGTGCTCCAGCACCTAAATGTCTCTCTTGTCAGGAAGTACCCAGAAGTGATCTCAGGAGTTGAGGTACTTCAGTAGTGCCCAGGGAATGGTCACTGCCCTGGTCCTGCTGCCACACCAGTGCTGGTACAGGCCAGGTGCCATTGTCCTTGCCCACCTGGGCACACCTGGCTCAAATCCAGCCAGCTATTGGCCAGCATCCCCGAGTCCCTTCCTGCTGGGCCACCCTAAGCCACTCTGCCCCCAGCCTATAGCTCAGCATGGGGTGTTTGTGATCCAAAGGCAGGACCTGGCACTTGGCCTCGTTGAACCTCAGCCCATGGATCCAGCTTGTTCTGATCCTTCTGTAGAGCTTTCCTGCCTTCAGTGCTACTGAGTAGCTCTAAGACTTTTGCAAGGTTATTAACCTGTGTCTTTCTGTAATTTATGAATTTGTTGCCTACTTTGGCAAGTTTCATTTGGATTTAAGATCCATTAATCATGCTGTTATGCTTTGCTGAGCTGAATATTGCAGCAGATTTTTTTTTTCTATGTGTGCGGTATATGACTGTGAAGAAGAAAGAACTCTTTTGAGCCTGGACTTCCGTTTTTCATGATTGTGTGTTTGATGCTATTTTATATCTGTTGCACAAAATGCACTAAAGAAAGCAAAAGCTGATGAAGTGAGGATTGACCTTCACAGTTAAACTATATAATTAAAAAAATTATATCTCAAGATGCTGTATTGAGGTGAAAGGCAGAAGGGTACTGTTAGGATAAACATGACATGAAAGTAGATGCAAAGGCCGAGGTCTAAGGAAACTACAGGGAGATAAACTTTGGTAGTCAGTTGCAGTAAACAAAACCACCACCAAGAAAAACCAAAGGAGTGTAAAGTTTTAAATTAAAATGTGTGTGGCATGATCCCAATCCCCTTGTGTGTGTAGTCTCACTAGTCGAACTTCTGTAGACAGAATGAAAACCCTCTACTGGCTCTAATGTTCTTTTAATCTCTCAAACTGAATGAAGTAACCCAGTAACTGAGTAGATTGGGGTTTTGAGTGATTTATCTCCGATTTATGGCACTGTGAGTGTGGCCTGTACCAAGGACTAAGAGCATCTGAGGTGTGATATTGCTTGGTTGTGACCATAAGATGTAATTTTTCCTTTATTTCTTTTTATCTTACTTGAAAGAGGGTGTAAGACTCAAAAGGGATGTAGTGTTTCGGAAAGCACTGAGATCTGCAGACAGGGGAAACATAATTTAGAAAAGTATTTCTTTTCCAGGTGTCACCTGTTCAGATGATGATGAAAAGCCCCGTAAAAGACGGCGAACGAATTCTTCTAGTTCTTCCCCTGTTCTCCTGAAAGAAGTCCCGAAGGCAGTGACTCCTGTCACTAAAACTATCACAGTGCCTGTAAGTGGGAGCCCCAAAATGAGTAATATAATGCAGAGCATTGCCAACTCCTTACCACCACACATGTCGCCTGTGAAAATAACCTTCACTAAGCCCTCAACACAGACAACAAACACCACAACACAGAAGGTATGTGGGGGAAGCTGCCAAATGTTACTTTATTCTGGTTTTATCAGTGAATAAGATGTGATGTTTGACTCTTCCTTTCTATGATCTGACTAGCTGTTTTTTAAGGATTGCGCTTGGGATAAGGTAATCCCTCTTTAAAACAAACAAAGGGAAAACCAAACTCTTGTATGAATTTAGTTCACCTGTGTGTGAAAGGACCTGGATTGACAGCTGTGGAGACTGAAGCCCTCTTTTTATCCACAGAACAGGTACAGCACAGGCAGCGGGAGTGCAAGCTTCCCCCAGACTGCCCCACCAATGTGCCTCAACCCTGACCTGAAGGGACCACTTCTAGGGATGAGAGGGGATTCAGTCTCCATGCTCATTAAATTCTTGGCCTGTCTGGTGAGACTGCCAACAAGGTTACCAGTTAGTACCATTTGTGGTGTTGGGTTTTGTGATATGGACACTAGTCCACTGAAAACTGGATCACATAGGCCACTGAACAGCCTTCAGATGGTAACAACTGTTGGTCAAAGGTAATCTTTCTTATTTCTATTTTCATTATTTATAATTATACTTTGCAGTAGTAGAATTCCAGGAGAGGTGGCATGGGCTTTCCCTTGCCAAGCCTTTTATCTAGAGACTAGTTTTTTTGGGTCTATAATGCTTATTCTTGGAGCTGGTCAAAGTCCTGGGGGCTTTATTTTCCTTTCAGTACTAGTGTGCCATTTCTCATTCTACATTAACAGTGTTACAGTGGTCAAAATCAGTTGCATTATTTCAGCTGAGTGTGCCTAGCTTTCACCACAATGCAGTGTGCAGAAAAGGTTTCCTTTAAGGTTTAAATTTTGTAGTGGACTTAGATTTTTAAGTGCCTAATCTATGGCATGACTGTATTACCATTCTTTAGGAGGCATTTCAGTTGTGCCAGTTCTTCTGTTCTTAAGATTTAAAAAAAGATGAATGGTTCAGACAAAGTTCATTTTTGGTACAGTTATTAATTACAGCAGACTGCAGGGAGAGGTAGGGTCTCTGTGGAATTAATTTCACCTCAATACCAACAGACTCATGGCAGGCTGGCCACTTACAAGCATTTTTTTCCAGCTGTGAGAATGTGACTATTGAGCTCAAATCTTTACATGATATTTCTTCTACAAGTTGTCTTAATTGCTTTATGACTGTTTTCAGGTTAGCAGAGTTCCTGTGTCTTGATTTTTGGAAACTTTAAAACCAAGTAAGATTAACTGAAGTAATGTGCAATAAAGATCTTGCTTTCTGACCTCTTCCCACTCCAGGGAAGATGCTTTCATTTGATTCACTGTTCATTAACAGTGTCCTTAATCAAATTTCGTCTCTGAATACATGAGTGTATAAGAGAAGTCCGTGGCTGAGCATAAACTATCAAATTAAATTCAGTGCATCAAGACCACAGCTACTACAAGGATTAACCTATCCATCCTGTTGCAAGTTAGGGTTATAATTTGTGCAGGAAGAATTTTTTGCCTTAAACATCTGTAAGGTTGTATTAAGTATGGGTTTTATATATCATGGAAGTTAAAGATGGAGTGTACTAAGTCTCCAGAAGAATGGACTGTTGATAGAACCTTTCCTTCAGTTATGCCTCTTCACTTTTTCTGACATGGAAATTTTAGAGCTCACTTTGCATTCTGTTATTTGACTGTCTTACTAATGTGCAAGGACAGAATAGTCAGTGCTTGTTTTGTTAGGCAGCCAGAGTAGCATTTGTGTCTGAACTTGTCACAGTGCCCTCTTTTGTTGGATTTAGATATGCTGAAATACATAACTGGATGATTTTGGTGGGAGAAATCCCCTTTAGTAGTTTTAAATTAAAAGTCAGTCTTGTTCATTCATATAAAAGAGGACATTTCCAGTGTGAGTGTAAGTTGTTAAATATGAATGAAATTCTTTGTTTCTGCATGTCAGCTCTTTGATTTATTTTGACGTTTTAGTAGGTTGGAGGAAGATTTATCGTAATAACTAATAATGTCACAGCTCCAGTTTCTGGATTCTCTTGTAATAAAATCACCCATGTAGGACATGGAAGGAATCTAGCTAGTGAAGTTTCTGGCACTTATAATAACCTTATTTTTTCAGGGACTAAGTTTTGACATCTCTCAAAATAGAGCTGACAGGACTAAATTCAGTACATGTTGGGAACTAGATTTTACTGTAACAGTTAAAACCAACAACAAAAAAATTATCAGTTTGATTTGTGTGTGTGTGCATGTTTAAAGCAGGGAGTTTCTCTGGTGTAAAACATAGCATGCAGTTTTGGTACCCCGATGAGATTATTTGGATCATTTCAACATACATGACAAAATAGTATTTCAGAAATACGATGGTTGTGATCTGAACTTTAATGCTTAAATTTTTACCTGGATTTTATGATTTCTAGATATGCATCATACATGAAGATTACTGAACTTTGCTCTGCTCTGTTAATTTTGAAAGATGATCTAGAATAGACAGACACAAACTTGCTTAGTCACAGTATAGCAGCCACCATTGAACTGTAATGCTTTACAGGCTTTATTCCTTCCTTGATTAAATAAAGTATTTTTAAGTGATAATATTGGACTTAAGGAAGTGCTGTGGTCTGCAGGAGTTGCGATTATGCCCAGATTCATTCTCCATATCTGTACTTAGTTGGGATGCTGAACTTGCCATGTCACCGTATTGTTTATATTCACACTAACCTATAATCTGCCTTTTTAAACTGCAATTTATCCTTTGACTGTGTTCCTAAACCAGTTACCCTGGGTGGAATTGAGCTAACTGTAAACTTCAGAGAGTTGGAAGTATGCCTAGTGTTAATTGACAGTTCAAGAAACAGGATAAAACTTCAGAGGCATATCATAGAATCCCTTCACTTCCAGTTCTCACTCTAGAACAAGCTGGGTCATGTTCAGCTCATCTGCATGTTTGTAGCCTGAGAGCAATTTGAGAAAGGTGTTTTGATTAAATCAAGATTAGGCAGAATGCAAAAATAAGACTGATGCAGAGGAAATGTTCTCACCGGAGAATGCAATCAAGTAGAAAAGCAGCAGAATATGGAAGCCTTGTCCTTCAGACGCTGATTAGTTGTGGTCAACCTGCTATGGCTTGTGGGGTAGTAAGGTTTTGGTTTTCCTCAGATCAAGATATTAAAGGTTTATCTGAGCAGCAGAGACCATCAAACTGAGGCAAAAGAAGAGGTAGAACCAGCTGTGGTGGTGAAATTTCGCTTTTATTCCATCCATGTGGCTATCTTTTTTTTCCCATTTTTCTTTAAGCAAATTATAAACTTGTAATCTCTTGCTGCTTGATTTGTTGCTTAAGTCTATTTCTAGTGCCATTATCATCTTACTTCTTTATCAGGCGAGGTTTCAGTAGTACTTGGCTAGCAGTGAAAGACTTTGTGTGAGCTGACACAGGTTTTCTTTGCCCTTTCGTACCTTATTTTTCTATCTGCTTTTGTTACATTGAATCATTAATGAGTTTTAATAAGCAAAATTTTTGTTGGGACAACAGCATTATTAAAAGAGTTTCTCAATATTCTTGCATGATAAACTAAAAATGTATTTTTGTGCTTCTTTTTCTATTTTAACTATGTAAGTACAAGAAGGGACATATAAGTTGAATAAAAGGAATTTCTTTACGTAAACAATCCCATATTCAATACTTAATAAATGTTTAGTTTTCTAGATGAGTTGCATAAGAACAGACTTCTTCCAATGCTGTCATGAATTCTGTGGTTTTTTTATGTCAGATCAGATTCATGGAGTCATAGTTGTAACTTGCCCTGGGGTGGTGTTTATTGTCTTAGACAAATGGTTTTCAGACAAATTAGAATTTCTTGTTATTGAGAGCACTAAATAAAGCAGAAATTGATTCAAATCTAAACTATTTTTCTTTCACTGATGAAATATTGTTTACAGCCTTGTAGATCAAAGGCATTTACCAATACTGACTCAGGAAGTGCTTGCTAATTGTTAAAGAAAAAAAAATTACCAATTTTCTCTCATTGCTTTTTCTTGATATTTTTGCAAGGTTTGGAAGAATGGCATTTAAAACTTGCTGGAAGTCTGTTCAGTTTCTCTTAAAATGGGTTTCAAGCTTCCTGGCCCAATATAATGAAGTCAAGTTCATTCCTGTCTATTTGCCTTCAGACATGAGATAATTCTAGTTTAATTGGATAGTAATTGTTTTCCTTAAAAATCCTAATTTTAAGGAAATGTTAATCACCACTTCTTCAAAATAGTTGGAACTTTTTCTTGTGAGCAAATGTGATTGACTATCTTAAAAGCTCTTAATAAAAATGTATCCATAAAACTAAATACACAGACAGATGTTGCTGAAATTCTATGCTTCTAAATAGATGCAAGGAACAAATGAATTTCTTCTTGTTTTTTTTTTCTTTTTTTTAGGTCATAATAGTAACCACCTCTCCAAGCTCAACTTTTGTGCCCAACATCCTTTCCAAGTCCCACAACTATGCAGCAGTTACAAAACTTGTCCCAACATCAGTCATTGCCTCAACTACTCAAAAGCAGCCCGTGGTTATCACTGCTTCCCAGTCCTCTGTGAGCAGCAGCAGCAGCTGCTCCACTCCCTGTTGCACTGCAAATACTATTGCTGTGACTGCTGTAGTGTCATCCACACCATCCGTGGTTATGTCAACAGTAGCACAAGGTATGGCAATTATCTTGTAAAGGCTCTTTCACTGAGGAATTGGACTTTGCGCTGAGAATAGCATTGGGGAGATGCACTTTTCGTTTACATATGAGTAAAGCACAGGACATGTGAAAGGAATCTGCTGATGAAACTGATCCCAGAGACTCCACAAAAGTTCTTGTTGAACTGTTTTCCTCAGTACTTCAACAGTTCATGTGTAGATCCTCCTTTTAAAGAGGATGTGGTGGGGTGGTGTGACCTAGCTCTGAAACAATATAAACTCAAAATGACTGGTTTTAAGAACTTTTTTCTGGTGCATAGAAAAATGTATATTTTCAATATTTGAAGGTGACTGCGTCTCTAAAAGCCCAATTTACAAAAACATGCAAAGTTAACATCAAGTAAATACAACTTACTAACGTGCCCAAATAACAATTCTGAAAGGTAGAGAAGTGTTTACACCTTTTTATCGGTGTATTTTATCAGCATCTCATTTTTAAAATCCTTTATAATTAAGACCTGAGTGGGCCTGATTAAAATTCTTAGGTTTCTGATTTCAAATTCCATCTGTGTGTGCTAGCTTGACTGTTTCAGCTTCACAGCCACCAGCTAACATTTGAAAGGGAAGTTGTGAATGAATGAATGAGCTTTAGTGAGCAGTACTTGAAAGAAAAGCTGCCTGACAGTGACAAGTGTCATACCACAGTTTTTCCTGGTCTGTATTTTCCATTCTTTTTCCATTCCACGAAACACTGGGTAGCCTTATCAAGGCTGAGGAGGTATTTTCCTTCCCTATTGCTTGTATTAATATAATCAGATATTAATCTATGGAGCAGAAGGCCTCACAGCAGGATTTCATATTGTTTGAACTGTTGATTTTTATTTAGGTTTGATCATGGAGGAGACTTTAATTCTAAAGTACATTAGGTGGAGTATCTCTCCAGTGGTTTTTTTTTTTTCCCAAGACTGTCAGTGTCATTGCAGAAGAAGCTGATAAGTTCTGTGACATGAACAGATAATATCTTCAAATGTTATGTTAAACTCATGAACGAAAAGAGCTGCCCAAGGAAGAGGTGCAATGATCTTAAATGATGCAGTGAGAAAAGGGTTGCCTATTTAAATTGCCAGAATTGTACTTTTACTATTTCTGTCATTATCACTGCCATCTGTTTCTGCTTTCCACTACAACTGGGATTTAGTTAATACATTATTTCAAAAGATAGGGACTTTGTTTGGTTTTTTTGGTGCTTATGGATGTGTAGTTTAGAATTATATACAAAGCTAGATTTTGTTGTAAATGTTGTGACAGCTATGTAGGGGAATGACAGAAATAAGTAAGTAATAATAAGTAAATAATAAGTAAAGATTTATCTTTCCATTTTGCAGCAAACTTCTTTTAATCACTTTAACTTGTAAGATCACCTAACCTAACAGCACAAAACAGGTGGCCCACACTTTCATAGCTTACATACAATTACTTGATTTTTTTAAAATGCCAACCAACTCTTGCTAACAGATACTCCCTTCCAACATTGATGGGTTTGATATTTGACATTGTCCTATCACCAACATTTTGTCATTGTGATTTTGGAATCATTGAATCACAGAATGTTTTGGGTTGAGAAGGACCTTAAAGATCTAGTTCCAGCCCCCCTGCCATGGGCAGAAACACCTTCTACTAAACTAGGTTGTTATAAATATTTATAAATATAGATATATCTATATATATATTTATATTTAAAATACTTTCACTATAGGTATTTTGCTGTATTGAAGCTTAAAGATAAGTCTTTGAAAATATTGAATTATTTTTATTAGAAAAGGTGCAGAAGTAGACTGAGTTTGTGGTCTTTCCATTAGCTGCTGCTCTCCTGACACATTGAAAATCTGTATAAAGCTCCGTTGCCTCCTAACAGAGCACTTCTGCTAAATGGGAGTTTAATTTCCTCACGTATATCAATGCCTTTTTCAGTAGTAAAGATAATTGAAATGTAAGATTATTTTAGAAATTATAGTATTTTTCTTTCTCGTTGCACTGTTGAATCTTAAACCCTTTGCTCTTTCACAGGTGTATCTACATCAGCAGTTAAAGTTGCCTCTACCAGACTACCTTCCCCAAAAGGTTTGGTTGGGAATCCAACTCAGATCTTAGCACAGTTTCCCAAACAGCATCAGCAATCTCCCAAACAGCAGCTGCACCAAGTCCAACAGGCCCAACAGCAGCAGCAGCAACCGCAGCAGCAGCAGCAGCAGCTGGTGACGTGTTCTGTAGCCCAGCAGCAGCCACAGCAATCTCAGCTGCCAGCTGGCATCAAGCCCACCATTCAGATCAAACAGGAATCAGGTAGTTGGAGTTGGTCTTGGGTCACATTGGTGAGATCTGACTGCAACTCCAAAAAGCAGGGCAGAATTCTGTCCCAAAATGTGCATGGGGGAGTGGTCATGAAGGTGTAATTTCTTGAGTACAGGATTTGGCTTCAAACATGAATACAAGTAAGGTAGTGAAGGATGTTTTAATGTTTTCAAATAACAGTAATTAAAGAATTTGGTTCTTTTACTCTTCTTATTTGGTTCAGGTATTACAGACAATGCTATATGTTTTTATCTTAGAGGTTTAGAGGTATGTAAATAACTTCAAATCAATCAATAATGTGATAGGCAACCTGAAACACACCAGTTTTCTGAAGATCCAAGAGCTGTTCGACCATATCACCTGGAAAAAGAAGTTATTCCATGTTTTAATTATTTTCTTTGGTCCATAAATCAAAATGTACTTTTGAGGTACTTGTCAAAACAAATACAGTTAGATCTGGAAGTTAGACTGGGTTCTTTTTGTGACATTGATTCATTCAGCTGACTTTGGGCAAGTCACATCATCTTAATTTCTTGGCTTTTCTCTGCTGTAGCACACAATTTTTATCTCAGCAAAAAGTAGTAATATATATATAAAAATAAAGTTTGCAAAGTTATCCAGTTCTCAAATAAGTGCTATAAAAGTGCAAAGTATTATTATGTCTATTAATATAAAATCAGTATTTTATTTTAATTCTGTTAGTAAAATTATTATTTTACATCATACTATTTAGATCACAGAATTAAAATAGACCATGGAATGAAAAAATAAACAGCCCTACTCCTTTCCTTTGATAAAACAACCTTTTGGATTATAGGACCATTGCTTAAGAAAAATAGCTACTAATTAAGACATGAAAACAGCTTCCAGCCACTGAACAATATCAATATGACCTTCATTTCCTTGTCTTCCACAATGAATTTAAGCTCATTGTGCTTTTTAGTTAAAAGTTTATTTGGAAATACCATCTAATACCAATTCTTTCTGGAAGATATGAATCAGTTTTCATGGAGACTTTGCTTTTTATCCAGTTTTGTGTCTGGATGATGCAGAGATTTCCATTTCTCTTTCAGTTTGGAGCTTGCTTGCTCTGTATTGCTTTTATAGTCAGTGTAGAGAAAAGAAATCATCTCTGGAGGATGTTCCACATCTCAAGTGGACAAAACTTTTCACCTAGGAATACTTGTGCACAAAAGCAAGTGCTTCATCCTAGATGGGATTCATCCAGACTGTGTGTTCCATGGCCACAATGCAATGCATTTACTTCATCATGGAACAGATTATAAGATGCACATCTCCTGGGTGCACTTTTGAACAAATGCTGTAAATCCACTGGTTTGCAACTGAGAAGTGAATCTCACAGAAGTACCATTCCCCAACACAAAATGGAGAGAGAGGGAGCAGAATCCTGGAGGTACTAAGGTGCCCTCATCCTTCATTCTTACTGATTCTACTCATGACTTAAGCCAAATATCTTTGTGGCTTTAAGATAACCAGTAAATCAAGGGGAAAGAGAGCAGTTTACTTAAAGTAACCTTCCCTAGCCAGTTGCTTCCTTACAGTCACTAATACTCCTTGTGCAGAAATGTTTTTTAGTTTATTCAGGATGGTAACGTTTGTCTAGGCTTATGACACATTAGGATGTACAGACTGAATTATGAAAAATTACTTTGTTTCTAGATGGCTCATTATATATGAACCAATTCAGTCTTGGTTGTAACCTGTTGGCTCCTGGGAAAGTTCTGGTTTTTTGTATCACGGACCAGGAAAAATAAAAATTACATCAACAAATCAGTGATGGAATGGACAATGGAAGTAGCTAGGAACTGAAACAGGCACATGAAAGGCAAAGATGATGACTTTCTTGGTATTTGCAAAACAAACAAAAAAACCCAACCAAAACTAAGCAAAAGAAACCCGAAAAACCTCAAAAATTAAATTATTTTTTTCATGATCAAGAATACATGGGCTCAGAATTGAAGCCTTGTGGGGCTACTTGCCCACTAGGCCTTGGTCTGAGAAAGCATTTCAGAAAGTAACTTATCGTGCCTGTATTTTAACAGTGACCTTTCTCCTTTCCTAGGTGTTAAAATAATCACTCAACAGGTGCAGCCCAGTAAAATCCTTCCCAAACCAGTTACAGCGACCTTGCCCAGCAGTAGCAATTCACCCATTATGGTGGTTAGCAGTAATGGGACTATCATGACAACTAAACTGGTCACTACTCCCACTGGTAAGTTTTGGCTCTGAGAAGGGAAGGGAGGGTAAACCCAGATGTACAGGTGATCAAACATGGTTTCTTAGGGTTAAAAAAAAAGCACTTGCCTCTTCTGAGCAGTGGGCACCAACGGCACATTCACAATCCTGTTATTTATTCTAGATCAGGATTTTTGCACTGAGTGCTCTTTTATTCCTCTGAATTGGTACACAAAAATACCATTGTTCTTCTCCACTGGGTTTATTTTAAAGGAAGTTTTCATGCAACCTATACAGATACTTTGCACTTCTGTAGTACCTTATATTACATGATTTATACTGATTTAACTCGAGCAGACAGGTCAGCACCATTCCTGTTTTGCATTGATGGACTTCAAAAGACACGTGACTTGCTCATAGTCCTGCAGTGAATTTATAAAAAGACAAGTAAATTGAAATTTAAGCTCCCAGTGTTTCTCTGGGCATCTGATTGTATTTGTGTTTATAATAGATAATAATGCAGACTGTTCTAGTAGATTGTAAACTTGCATGAGGGAGACTTAAAAGGTAGCTTTATCCTGGTTTTCAGAAAACTCCTAATTTCCTGATTTTTTTTTTAGCATGGGCTGGGAATATTAGAACCATAAAATCATTACGGTTGGAAAAGCCCTCTATGATCATCAAGTCTGACCACTAACCCAGCACCGCCATGTTCGCCACTAAAATCCTTGTCCCAACTGCCACATCCACATGACTTTTGAATGCTTCCAGGGATGTTGATTCCACCATTTTCCTGGGCATCTTGTTCCAATGTCTGACCACCCTTCCCATGAGCAATTTTTTCATAATATCCTACCTGAACCTCCCCAGGCACAACTTGAGGCCATTTCCTCACGTCCTTAGCATAAACTAATGGTAATACTGCATTTGTAACTTTTAAAGTATTCCACAGATACATTTTTGAGTACATTAGAAAAAGCCAGAAGTTTTGCAGTTCATTTAGTTGGTAAAATCTGTACTGTGCTCTCTTGGATGGGAACACACCTTTCTTGATGAAGCAAACTGCTTTGCGCTGTGATCTTTAGCAATTAAGGGCACTATCTGCAGCAGTACAAGCAGAATGGAATTTCAGTGTTTGTGTAGCTGTTATTTTTGAACAAGTTTCTTTTGTGGACTCAGTTCTCTTTCCATGCAGAAAAGGACTAAAAAACCAGCATTGATACTATGTTAAGAGGTTTCTTCTGTGTTGCTATATGCTAAGTCCGTATAATAGCATCATCATTGCAAATTACATTTTTTTCTAAGGGTGTTACTTAAACCAGTCATATCAGTGGTTCTCTTTATAAGCAACTTTTCATACAGGAGAAGTGTCATTCCTGAGAGGAAAAGATGAGTTCTGGTCAGGTCATCAGATGCCTGACTCCTGGGCATCTAAGGGAGCAAGAGGCAAACCTACAGGCAGAATCTGCACATGTATTGAAAATTACAATTTTATGCACAAGGACATGAATTAGAATAAAGCAGTCATGGAACATTTGTTAAAATACTCAGAAGACTGTTACATCAATTTAAATTTAGTATATACTTGAATATTGCTCTGTGGATTTAAAAATTACTAGAAGAATTTTAAAGGGTGGTAATAGATTACAGGCTGGGATATTTTTGACACTTTTTTTTCTTAAACTAACATATTTTTCCACAAATATTAGTAGAGGATTGTGCTGTAGCAGTGAACTTTTTTCTCTCTCTCTTTTTAAAACAGGAACTCAAGCAACATATACACGGCCAACAGTGAGCCCCTCTTTGGGAGCTCGGATGGCTGGAACTCCAGGGGCTGCTACTTATGTGAAAACTACCAGTGGTAGCATCATTACTGTAGTACCAAAATCACTGGCTACTCTAGGAGGGAAGATCATCAGCAGTAATATTGTTTCTGGTAGGCATATGAGACCTTTTGTTAAGACTTCTATTTCAAAAGTAACTTTGGGTTTGCTTTTAATTTTTCAGGGCTTTTCTGTGGGTGACATGCTCAAATAGTTATTAGGAGCTTTATTGGGAATTTAGAAGAAAAATAGCTGAGCATGAAGAAGAAGGTAATAGGTAGAAGTTTGAAGGTGAAGTGTCCTTAAGGATTGTGGCAGTTCTTGTTTAAGAAGGAACTTCTTAACAAATGTAAAGGAAAACTGGGAGGAAAGAGAAATGTGGGGTGGGGACTAGTATATTATACAGAGAGCAGAAAGATCAGAAAACACTATTGGCCCAAATTTAAAGCATTTTCTCAGTGCTGCCCTTCTCTGTTCCACTGCATGTCCAAAGAACCAGATTAAAAATGGACCGTGTATGTTAAATTCAGCTATGCAGTCTCCACCTTATTCTGATATTTTGTTAGTGGCAGCCTGTTTTTCCTTTAGCCCGTGTTCTGCCTTAAGCTTTCCCTCCCAGCTTTATGTTGTATTTTAACGTGCTGCTTATCTTTGCTAGTCTGCTGACTAGCCCTCGTTCTCCCTGCTGGTTGTGTGCTGGCACAGGTTGCCCAGAGAAGCTGTGCCTGTCCCGTTCCTGGAAGTGCTCAAGGCCAGGCTGGATGAGGCTTAGAGCAGCCTGGTCTAGTGGAATGTGTTCCTGCCCTTGACAGAGGTGGAACTGGATGAGCTTCAAGGTCCCTTCCAACCCAAAACATTGAGTGGTTCTGTCACTTCTAAAGATAAAGTCTCTTTGGTACCAGGACCAAGCACACTAGTATCAGTAATAATTTCTTAGTATATATTTTAGGACTTAAACTTTATTTAGCAAAGACCTGACTGTAGAGGTGCACCCCCAGGGTAGCAAGGCTTTTCTGTATTAAGAAGGAACTGGGGTTTCATCCCTTGCTCAACTACTAATAGCTGGGTTCCCATTTCACTCACCAGCTTCTGCTTTCCCAGCTTCCCTTGGTTAGTCCCTGATCCCCTTTGACCCGTGGTGTTTCTGTGCTGCAGGCTCCAGCCCTGCCATCTATGCAGTTTCTCTCCTCTGTGGAGAAATGTGGTCCTTAGAACTCGCTGCATTCCAGGATCGCGCTCCGGCAAAGATCCTCTCCCACCGGCGCGAGGATTTGGTCTGGAAACCCCCTTTTGGCTTGCAGACCCACAAATGTGGTTTTTTCACAACCGAAAACCACCACGAGCTTGCTTTGAAAAGCAAAACCATGAGGGTGTCCCTGCAGCCTCTCAGAGCGGCTTAATAAGAGCGCCTGAAAATGTCCTCAATAGGGGATGTCCCTGGTCGGGTGCCATTTGATACAGTCTTGCGCTTGGCCAGCGTGTAATAAGCCCAGTGAAGATGTATCAAGTCTCTCTGAGGGTGTCCCTGCAGCCTCTCAGAGCGGCTTAATAAGAGCGAGATGACCTCTTCAGGAGTGCTTTGTAAAAGAAAAGGTTTTAATAGAAAGAGAAAATAGCAAACAGTATAAAGCAAATAGAAACAAGCCGAGCACAGTGCAAAGGAGACCCTCGCACCATGTAAGGCACCCCAAAAAAGCCACGAGGGGCTTTGTGCAGTCTTTGAACTACTTAATAGTCATAGAGGTGTCCTTGGCAAAATTCCCAATTGGAGAGGCAGCAGGTCTTGAGATGCACTTCAGGTGACCAACAGGTTTCTTGGGCTGGTGCTTGGCCAATCAGGATAATGGAAGCATTGAACCTTCTGGCTTCTTTACCTTATATGTGAGCAAGGGATGAAACCCCAGTTCCTTCTTGATACAGAAAGCCTTGCTGCCCTGGGGGTGCACCTCTATACCTGACACGGCACCAGCCAGCTCCAGTCACTGTAAGGTGCTGCGCAAGCTGTTCACTAAACGCACTGTTGGGCTGTAATCTGCTAGAGCAGTTTTACAGGCTTTGATTTCCACAAAATTATATTTAGTGATGATACTGCATCTTCTTTGGCAACAAGTAACTGTTTTTAGCCTGTTGCAGGTATGGTGAATTGTTAAGACAATTTCTAGGTCTTGTAATGAATTATACACAAGTGGAAGTATTCTCCTGAGCAGCCACTAATGTGGGGAAACCTGTGAGTGATCCTGATGAGAATAATAATGATTGCTCTGAAAGAACACAAGTTTGGAAATCATGTCTGCTTTTTTTCTTTTGTTTGCTTAATTTTTTTTTTGCTAAGGGAGCAGTCTTTAGATGCCTATGAAGTCAGTAGGATTAAATAAATCATAATCATGTCTCAGCATGTCTTCCCTTTCCCAGAATTAGTAGAATTGTTAATCTGAAATAGGTTGTGAAGTGCCTACAGGCATGACTAATGGGTAGAAGGTAGTAAAGGGAATCCTTGGGTTGGCAGCTCTGTTGTGACTGAATGGTGCTTTCCTCTGGAGAAAGGAGAAATTGTTGATAAAAAGCTGTCAGAGTAGCTACTGCAATGGCAATCTGATAGCAATGATGGTTGATTCCACTGTCTGTACTTTTGTAGACTGGAAGGCTGACCAGAATTACCTGTCACTGCAGGTAACTGAAAACCTAATAAAGGAAATGGAACTAATTAAATACTAACATAGGAAGAGAAATAGCCAAGACAACACTTTAAAAAACAAAAACCAAACAAAACCAAACAAAAATATCACCAAAAAAACCAACCCAAAACCACAAAAACCAAAAAACCACCACACTTCAAAACTTAGCTTTTATGGACTGGTTGTGAAACAATAGTATGTTTTTCTTTTTTCCTTCTTTCAATCCACTACTCATCACTTACATTACACAGAAAGAGCTGGTCTTTCTCTTGACTGGAGATACATCCATAGTATGTGGATTCTTCTAGAGGTCATCTGTAGAAGATGTAGATTCTTCTACAGAGGTCATCTGTAGAAGAGTATTTGTCTGTGCAAATAGGACCATGAGTTGAGTATTAGTGATGTCCTTATCACACCCTAACTCCAGCCTTTGAGAAGTTCTAGGTGTTTGCCTGAGAAAGCTGTGTTAGTCTGCTCTGTAACTGGTGAGAAGGGGTTGCCAGTCCTTATACAGAATACAGTATGTTCCCCTGGGCACACCTGTTTTTACTGTAGGTGAAAGATTAGTCAAGTTGGAATATAATCTTTCCATGTTGAGTTGGGTGACATGAATTCCCATTCCAGATGCTCCTGGTTTCTAGATGTGCTGTCAGATTCAAATACAATGATTTCTGTATAGCTTACCACGTTCCGTGGTGTAAGGAAAGATACAAAATGTGAGAAACTTTACATTATTTCTTTTCCCACAAAAATTTAGGAACTACAACCAAAATCACTACAATTCCAATGACATCAAAACCCAATGTGATTGTTGTGCAAAAAACTACTGGAAAAGGAACTACAATTCAAGGTCTTCCAGGCAAAAATGTTGTCACAACACTGTTGAATGCTGGGGTAAGTAATTGCTTCAAGTCTCAAATAATAGAGAGCCTCGTGACAATCTGTGTGGTGGCTGCTGCATTCCTTCTGCTAAAGGCTCAATTAAAAGCAAACTGTGCATGAGCTCCTTAACAGATCCAGCATGCCTTGATGTCAGGGATGTTTGAAAACTTACTGTGGTTTGCAGAATATGATTACATACTTAAAGCAAACTGGGGGTTTTTCAAAGGGAAAGGAAAATATAAACTTTAGAACTTGGGGTTTTTTTCCATGCATAATGATTTTGTATTCCTGAAGCAATTAAATAGATGAAAATTACTAGAATCTTATCTTGTTTGCTCCAGTGAGAACTGGGGTCCTGTGTTAAAAACTTGCATCTCCAGCCATTTGTCTTTTGGGTATAAAGGGCAGAAATAAACTGTGTCTTCACAGTAGGGGAACCACTTTCAATTAATGTGGTGTGTAACACTGTGACATCCTGTGCCCTGGGTATTGCTTAGTGGTGAATTATTTCTTGGATAACCTGAGGTATACCTAAGAATAAAATCAAGTTTCCGGCATCAACTGAGCTTATCTGTAAGTACTAGTAAATAAAAAAAATCAATGTTCCTAGATAAAACTGTGAGATTTAATGCCTTAGTCCTGTAAAATTTAAAAGGCTGTTGAGTAGCAGAACTACAGAAGGGGTTTTTTTTAAATATTTCGTGATTTTTGTTTTAGGTTTTGAACTTTTCCCTAGTTTTAGAATTAAAGGTGTATTGCAGACAAGTGGAAATCTTATGAGGTTTACACAATATTAGCTACCAAAATGGGATGGTATTTTTGAAATAAGTATGGTTTGGATGATTTCCAGCTATTTAATGGATATTGGTAGGAACTGGCTACTAATGTTGTTACTCACTTGGTTTGTTACTGTACAGAGCTTAAAAAAAGCATGCTCAATGTCTTTGCTCTTCTTAAGCTATCAGGAGTCTAGTCTTATGTAAACACTATTCTATAGTCAAATGATTCCTGTAAAACCACTGTGAATCTGCATTTTTTGATGAAGGGAACTTTTAGTTGAAAAAAAGTGCATACATAATTAATGTCTTGGTCCTGAAGGCAATGCCAAAAATCTATATTTAAATAATTTTTTTAGACTCTCAGTTCAAGTTTCATAGATGTCTTGCCAAAGTTAGTGTTAATAGAAATTGGTGGTCTTAAAAAAATCTTTGTGAAAGATTTGAAGAAAGTTTCAGTTTAAAAAACGTCATGTCTTTTAGTTATTTCTTTTTATTCACCCCTTCAGAGCTGCTGAAAAGGTAAGTTAATGGAAAAGTGGATTTTGGTAGCTTTTTCCATTCAAAACCATAGGTTCTTTTGTTGTTGGTCATCTAATGTATTTTATATCACTTAAATGCAGTGGTAGAGGCAAATTTATTTCATGGTACACACACTCACATGTAACTGCAGTTTTTTTGGAAAATTGGGTCTCACTGAACAATTCCATTAAGTTAACCTGTGAACTTTGACTTCTCTGCAGGGGGAGAAAACTATTCAGGCAGTGCCGGCAGGAGCAAAACCTGCTATCATCACTGCCACCAGACCCATCACAAAAATGATTGTTACACAGCCAAAAGGAATAGGGTCCACGGTCCAGCCAGCCACCAAAATCATCCCAACTAAAATTGTTTATGGTCAGCAAGGGAAAACACAGGTACAGTGAGGACCCCTTTCTGTCTTGGAATGTACCCCTAAATTTTAATGGAAAGTAAATAATTTTTCAATGTGTTTCCTCATTTGTTCCAGGTTTAATATATATCTTTGTGGAATGAGGCTTAGTGGTGTAAGGAGGTGGCCTCGATCCTGATTTTTCAAGCACAGTATCTGCATTTTTTAGCTTTTTCTGAAGGCCTAGAGCAAGCCAAAAGGATTTACTAAGCCTTTTCTGTAGCTGAAACTGTCTAGCCATGGCTCCAGATACTTGTTTACATCTTGCAGCTAATGGTTAGACCATTACAAATAAAGATGCAGAGCGTGGACATAAGTCATTCATTAAATCTGAGATTTTTATTTTCTGCTAATACCTGTTCTGGCTGTCCCTGCAACCTTGTGTAGTTGGTGGGGCTGTATGCAGAGAATCTGGCTTATTTCTGGATGCTTTCAGTTTCAGCTTTTTCTCTGGCTGCACTTCATATTTGAAAGAGCTAAACTTTTATCAGATGTAACATTTTGTGTGTTTTGGTTGTTCAAGACTGTATTTATTGTGGAAGTGCTTGTTCTTACAAGTGCAGTGCATGTTCCAGCTCACTTGTCTAGCTTTCTCTTATCACACTAGTTTTATCTAGTCCTGAAAAAAAACTGTTTAGTGGTTTATTGTGTTAAACACTTCAAATTACTGAATGAGAAGTACATTCTTGTGCATTGCCATTTACTTGGACTTTGTGGTTTAATCATCAAAGTTGCTGAATTTAGAGGTAGACCTTCTAAGTAAAATATTGTGTAGGTGGTGTACATACATCTGAGTGGCACCCTGTATTCTGATTGCTCAGATCTGTTTTCTTGAGTACTTTTACCATAAACAAAATTTACCTTTTTAATTAGGTCCTCATAAAACCAAAGCCAGTGACATTTCAAGCAACAGTTGTGAGTGAACAAACCAGACAGCTGGTGACTGAAACGTTGCAGCAGGCTTCAAGGGTAGCAGAGACAGGAAACTCATCTCTCCCAGAAGTGAAAGAAGAACCACAAACCTACACTGACAGTAGCTCTTCTTCTACAGAGTCTTCCCAGAGTTCTCAAGGTCTGTGTTGGTGCACATCATGTATGAGTGGACTGTCTTCCAAGCATGCCAGCTTGCCCCAGAGAGCCCTGTGTGCCTCCTTTTGGCACAGGTTTCACCCCATCTGTTTGCAGTGAAGCACCATTATTTCCTTGCTTCTATATTTTTCTTGCCTTTGAGCTACTTAATGTCTTTCATATATTAATATTTTAAATTAATATTTCTTTCATTAATCCTTACTTACTTTCGTTAATCCTGAAAAGTGGTGATAAAGGTGTCTTGCTGGGCTCCAACTTGCTGTAAAAATGCAACCTTTTCCCTCTTCCTGGAGAGTCTGCCAGAGGTAGGCAGGGTGGCAAGTTTTGGAGCTTATTTTGGCAGTCCATGCTCTGCCTGGAGTGTATTGAAGCATCTCTCTGCTGCATGTCTGAAAGCTGCCATGGGGCNGTTATTTTGGCAGTACATGCTCTGCCACTGTCTTTCTGGAATGTATTGAAGCATCTCTCTGCTGCATGTCTGAAAGCTGCCATGGGGCCAAGACAAATCTTGGTCCTTTTAAAGACATGCACGTGCATCAGGATGTCTATCAGACATGCAATCCTGGTGGGAATTCTGCGCTGGCTTCAAGCCATGATACAGACACAGCTCTTTGTGTGTAAGAGGAGCATAAATAATAGGGCATAAACAAAATCCAACCGGGAGTGTTCAGGAGTGACCATGATACGTATCACCACAGCAAATGAAAGCAAGTGTCTCAGTGAAAGTGTCTTTGTACCTTTTCTATATAATTTTTTAAATGTTGGTCTATATGGCCATTTAGGCAAGTTTTAAAAAAAGTTCTGAAGATTCAATCAACTTACCAAAATTTTGGTGCTGTTAGTTCCGAATGCTGAGTACATGCTGATCACCTGAACTGCTGAAACCTGGAAAAAAAGTTAATTCCAAGGCAAATTCAACATACAAAGAAACGTGCTGAACTTTGATTTTTCAAACATAATCTTTTACAAAAAACTAGGGTGCAGAACTTCTGGTTTTTGCTGGAAACTATTCATTACATCAATGATGTTTTACTTCAAGAATCAATTGAACTAGAAACTAAAGTGTTGCAGAATGAGAGTATGCATCTTTGGCAATGTTCAAAGCTAATAAGAAATGAGTAATTAGGTATAATTTTGAACTATCACCCTGCTTTAAAGCAGGAAGTTGGATGAGAGCCCTCCAGCCCAAAATGGTTCTATGATTTGAACTGGCACAGGTTTCCCAGAGAAGCTGTGGCTGTGCCATCCCTGGAAGTGTCCAAGGCCAGGTCAGATGGGGCTTGGAGTAATCTGGTATAGTGGAAGGTGTCCCTGCCTTGGCAAGGGTTTAGAATGAGATGAGCTTTCTTCCAACCCAAACCCTGCCATGATTCTATGATGTGCCTTTGTTTTTTTGCAAACAGATTCTCAGCCTGTAGTCCATGTGATTGCTTCAAGAAGTCAAGATTGGTCGGAGCATGAAATTGCTGTGGACACAAACCCTACAATAATTTACCAGGACGTATCCAGTGAATCTCAGTCAGCTACTTCCACAATAAAAGCTTTGCTGGAGCTTCAGCAGACAACAGGTCTGAAAACCCATGAGATTGTTTGGGACAATTTCAGGGGTTATTTTTTGCTTAAGTAGGCTTTTGTAATAAATTTTGTAATTGAAGAGCACTTACCTTGAATCAACTTGATTCCTTCCTTTTTATCCTGTGTCAGTTTGTTTGCATCTATTCAGTAGTGTTCACCACGTTTAATTAAACTGGTACATTTATATTGTAGGTCTTTTGTGAAGGTTTTTATATTAGAGATTGATTTTATGTTTTGCTTTTCTTCTGAAGCAGTGAAGGAAAAGTTGGAATCAAAGCCAAGGCAGCCTACCATTGACTTGAGCCAAATGGCTGTTCCAATCCAGATGACTCAAGAAAAGAGGCATTCTCCAGAAAGTCCTTCAATTGCAGTTGTAGAGTCAGAACTAGTAGCCGAATATATCACAACTGGTAAGTGATTGAAACAGTGTGAGGATGGTTTTGCAGTTGAACTCTGAGGACTTAATTTTGGAGTTTTTTACAACAGGTTTCACTTTCGTGTCTCAGCCACAATTTTCTGTAGAGGAAATGAGTCTTTTCTTCCAATCCTGAGACCCTGTGCAGGGAACAGAGATTGCATCTGTCTTGCTGGGGCATAAGGGAAAATGTTTCTGATTGAAACAAAGCATAATTGCTTCAGGATAGCCCACTGGAGTAGATTTTCTGTTCCCTGGATGTAGAAGAGAAACTGTCCCACCACCCTTGAAGGAAAATGTCCATTAAGGAGAAAGTAGAAAAGCTACAGGAACTGTAGCCTAGTTTTTGTACATACTGAATGGAGTCAGACCTTGAGTTTGTTAGAATCCATATAATCCTGAGTTAAAGTCAGGTGTGCATTTACCATGCATAATGTAGCCCCAGTTTCTTCATTTTCTAGAAAGCTTTGAACTAATAAACATGCACTTTCAAAATATTTAAGTTACTCAAATTCATCTCTTTAAATTCTTGACTCCTCCTATTTGGACATCCATTTTGTGTAAGTTCTTTCTCTTGTCTCTCTGATGTTCCATATTACCCCAGAACATTAGGTATGAACCACTTCCCATATGTACATTAAAGGACGAGATGACCTGTTTTCCATTTTAATTTCTTAAACCCACATTGTTGATCTCTATATTATTTAGAAAATGAAAGCAAAAACGTGTTGAAAGTCTACATTGGAAAATAAAACTTAATTGTATTAAACTGCATTACTACGTATCTGTAGCTCCAGTGATTTTAGTGCTAGATGTCTTATCTAGTTTTCATTTTGTTCTGTACCTCCCCTCTTGCTCCCATCCCTTGAATGGCCTGAATTTAAGTTGTGTGAAATTGGAGCTGGGGGGCTGTTAGAATTTTTCTTTTAAATAGCACTTACTGTATCTGGCTTCAATTTCAAATGTTTGAATCGTGCTCCCTTGGGTCTCCTTTAAAACAAACTCTGAAGTACAATAAATGGTGTTAAAGTGCTTTCCAATTAGCAGTCAGATATCTTCACTGACACAGACATTGGGCATTGAGCTTCTCTTCAAGGTTCCAGTTTTTGATGGGTCTTGCTGTGAAAGTTGATGTAGAAGAGGGCCTTTTGCAGGGAGGATGGAAAATTCCAGTCAGTGTCTTTGTAGACTTCAGTATTTTTCTGCAGCTTAGAAGCCATACAAAGTACAGTGGCTAAAAATTTCCTGGAGATACGGGGTTACTATCTTAAATACTAGGATTTCTGTAAACATTGATTTGAAATGTGGGAATCTACCAGAGAAGTGCAGACTCCTATGGGTTGGCAGCAACAGGTTCTGCTGCAGCACTAAACTGGTTATTTTGCACTTAAATTTTTGTCCCTTCCCCCAGTTTCTCTGAACATTGCCAAGCAATGCAAGTAATTGAGTTTCTTTTTGGTTTAATTTGTGCTTCTCTGAATGTATCAGTAACCCACATCGCTATATTTTCTGCTAAATTTCAGTAGTAAGATAGTAAAGAATCTATAGTCTGTTATGAAATGTCCTGCATGGGCCTAGACCAGAGGATTCGGTATTTGGGAGCTGGGATTCACAGTTTGCTTCCTCATGAGATGAAGGGAGCAATTCCCACATCTTAGTGTCACCATTTTTTGTCTGTCTGCAGACTCAGGAAGACAACACTCTATTGGTTCACATTCGGAAGAATATCTACACAACCATATAGGTTAGAAACTTTATTTTTAAATTAAGTTTTCAATTGTGTAGAATTGTTGGGAGATATCCAGGATAAATCTGGCACAGCATGCAGGCCAGTATTGATATAAACCAACTTTCTTGGAGTGAGAAAGTAAAATTACCATATTAATTCAAAATTTGACCTTTCTTTAAGCATTCAGGAAGGTCACTAGAAACCTTTTAATTTTAAGTTATGTTACAACTGAGTTTAAACTTTGCTTGTTCTCCTTCAGTGAATAAATATTTTGTAACTAAGAATTAAATTACACAAATATTTGCATATTAGGATGGACAGGCGTAAAGTTATTTGGATTCATATCTTATCAGTGACTGGAATATAGAATGGGTTTTTTTGGTTCTTTGGTTCTTTGTCTCAGCAGCACATGATTTTTCTTTCAATTCACTGTTTAATTACAGGCCTATCACTATAGCTCAGTGACTGAAGCTAGATCTGTTCTCAAAAGTGACACAGACCCATAACAAGGTCTCTGTTTTTTGATCTGTCATTTCTGATCAGCCTCAGTTGCTTTAGTAATACCCAAACATTTTCTGTCTGCTAATCTTTCAAATTTAGCTTACGTTCTGGGAAGAACTGTGTGCAGTTTATCAGTGGTAGACACCTGGTGAGCAAGGCTTCCTGTTCTTAATTGCAGTCAATTGTGGAGGTGCTTTTAACAGTGTAAAAACCACAGACTAAGTTGTGTTCTACAGCAATATTCTAGTGCTGTATGAAGAACCCAGCTTGAACATCAAGTATAAACTCTGTTTACAGAATTAGTGTGCTGGGAAAGGGTGGCCAGAGGAGGTTTGGACCAAGTGTAGTTACTTAGGAAACAGAGACAAAACCAAAACCCCCGAGTTGCTTCTTTAAAAGGTTTCTCAGAATAGATCTATCCATTAAGGTTGACACTAGCACACAGTAAAAGACATTTTCCATACTTAGATCTTTTTCACTCATGTATGCTTTCAGTTGAAGCTTAACTGCAAAGCAAACAGTTGCAGTTCCTGCAGTTAGTTCTGGAGAAGTGCCACTGACCTCTTTACTTTCAGTCAGTCATCGGTCCCAGCCCCACCAGTCATCTCAGCCCCAGAGGACTCTGCTGCAGCACGTGGCTCAGTCACAGACAGCAACGCAGACTTCGGTTGTGGTGAAATCTATCCCTGCATCCTCCACTGGCGCCATTACCCATATCATGCAGCAGGTTGGATCCTTTCTCTTCCCAGTCTATCAGCAGCAGTAGGTCATATAAAGTACATTGGACCAGGGCTTATTCTGAATGTATACATCCTGGTGCCACCACCAAAATTGTTCAACATACAGGCAGATTAGTGATTGTAATACTGCCTCAGTAGCCAGAGGAGAGGAGGTTTAGATTAAATACTAGAAATAAATATTAGAAATAAATCCTTTACTGTAGGGGGTAGTGAGGCACCGGCATGGGTTGCTTAGGGAAGTTGTGAATGCTGCATCCCTGGAAGTGTATGGGGCCAGGTTGGACAGGACTTGGAGCAACCTGGTCTAGTGGAAGGTGTCCCTACCCATGGCAGGGGTGTTGGACTAGGTGGTCCTTAAGGTCTTTTCCAACCCACTTCTGTGATTGTGTTTTGATGGTGAGGGTGGTTGTAGTGTTGTGGTGGCCTGATCTGTTTAGGCTATGTTGGTGGTAGTGTAGGGGGAAGAGGGCTGAAATGGAATATGGCCAGTACACACAGCACACAGAATCTTCTCCACTTGATGTCTTTAGTTTGTGAATAGGGAAACTTCCCTGAATCAAAAGCTCAGATCATATTTAGATCAGGACTGTGGGGATTCCAAACAATTCAAACTAGCAGTGCAGCTTGTGGTGAAATCTTGCTGAAGCCACTTGAATTACTTTGATCAGGACCTGCTCAACTCTGCAGTGCTTTAACTTGTGGGAACTTCAGCTGTACTCCAGAAGACTACTGCATTAGAGTTATAAACTCATGTCAGGCAGCATATTTTTACAGGTGTTGGATTAGGCTGTTTGATCTTGCTAACACCATCTGTCAGTACATTTATACATTTTGATTTACAAAGTATAGGTTGCTCAGTCCCTCAAAAAGTCAAATGCTTGTGTAATGCCCAAGAAAAACTGCAATGCAATTTTGAGAAAGGAAGAAGAAGCAAGGATCTCTGCTAAAATAGGACAGCCTGTAGTTATATGGGGCCCTGCATAAGAAACCCCAGAGAAGATGATTTGGCATCATTCTGCCTTTCAAGAGGCAGAATAAAAATTTACTGTGCAGAGAGACTCTGGCTTGAATGAGGCTCAGCCACCTGCTACTCCCTGCTGCTTCATATCCAAGTGCCAGGCAACCTTAGGGAGCTTTGAGTCTCAGTCTGGCACAAGCAAAATCTACATAATCCCACTGGGGGTTGTTAAGCTCATGTTCTCACATAAAGATGTACCACAGTACCACAGTTCAACATGATAATAATAGATCTTGATTGCTTATATAATGTGAAATACCCACATAAGCTTATCTTTTTATACGTGAATTGAGAGTCTGTAATGGTAAAAAAAAGTTAAAGTAGTAGTTAAAATTAGTTCTAGATTGTGTATTCTTACATTTCTCTTTACTAACTTGCTCTAAATTCTTCTTCTTAAGGCCTTAAGCAGTCACACCGCATTTACCAAACACAGTGAACAACTTGGAACTGAGGAAGGAGAAGTGGAAGA
The DNA here is from genome assembly GCA_013398995.1 of Alaudala cheleensis. Taxonomy (NCBI): domain Eukaryota; kingdom Metazoa; phylum Chordata; class Aves; order Passeriformes; family Alaudidae; genus Alaudala; species Alaudala cheleensis. The sequence goes on from VWYE01004094.1 coordinate 37,907, forward strand.
GATGGACACCTTAGATCCTCAGACTGGCCTGTTTTACAGATCTGCCCTGACACAATCGCAGGCACAAAAGCAGCAAAAACTGAGTCAGCCGCAGCTGGAACAGACTCAACTGCAAGTGAAAACTCTGCAGTGTTTCCAGACTAAGCAGAAGCAGACAATCCACCTGCAGGCTGATCAAATCCAGCACAAACTCCCACAAATGCCCCAACTTTCCATAAGGCATCAAAAGCTAACCCCCCTGCAGCAAGAGCAAGCACAGACCAAACCAGATGCACAGCACCCCCCACACCAAATGATGGCCAAAGAAAGGCAACTCCCTACCTTAGTGGCACAGCCACAGCAAACTGTAGTACAGGTGCTTGCAGTAAAAACCACGCAGCAGCTGCCCAAACTGCAACAGGCACCAACGGCACAAAAAATCTACGTGCAACCCCAGCCCCCCCAGAGTCAAATGCAGCTACCTGCCTCTTCAGAGAAACAGCCAGCAAGCCAGGTAACGGAATATTGATAGCATGCAAAATACACATCGCTGTTCAAGGAAAAAAAAATAAAACTCCGACCCTGTCACTGTAGCAGTGTTTTGTCCTGGCAAGAGAGAATCCCTCATTCTGCTAGTAGTAATTAGAAGCAGAAGGTTGACTCTAGGAGAGAAAAGCACATGTTATAGGGGAAAAATCCATAGAACTCACAAACGTTGTTTTGTTGGACAGTTTTTATTAATACCAGCCACCACTGGTGCATGGAATTCGTCCCTAGTTATTTTCTTTTAATTTTTAGATAATGACACATTAGTAATTTCCATTCCCGTAGCACTTTTTATTTCTGTAGAAATAAAGATGAATACACTGCAGTCTCCTAACGCTCTCCATTGTTCCTCTTCCTTTACATCTTCCTGAAGTTATACAGCTTTCATGTACAAGAGTAATTTGATTTTTCTTGGGAGGGAAAAAAGCAGAGACTGAGGAAGATGGGGAAAAAATGTATTTTAACTAACTCCAGAAAAGTACAAAATTTTTTGGCCCTTTCAGGAACAGTTGTGAAAACTAGCATACCAGGGGGCTATAAATCCCAAAAGAAAATTAGGCTACTGCTACAGTCTTTATCTAGCAGCCTAAAAAGCTGCTTTTCCCCAGGCTTCAATTAACTGTTGCCCTATCATTGCTAACCCCTTCGTTAAAAAACTGAGTTTCAATTGTCTTCCTAATAGCAAGTATGTTGTTTGTGCCATTCTGTCCTTGGAAATATTGATGAGGATTTCAATAAAAAAAAATATTAATTGTAATATGCACAACAAAAATTTGATTTTCAGGTGCAACATCTAACTGTAATGCAGGGATCCACTGTTACAGAGATAATTTTTGAGGGGCATGAGCCTCCTTGTGTTTCAAAGGTAGCAGGTGGCAGTTCTGTGCCCCAACTGGCATTGCTGGTTACCAGCCTATTTCCCATGCAGGCATCCACGGAGACATCAGTAGCAGATAAATTGAGAGTGTCAATGGTGGAAGCTCAGATTGATGCAAACATAGAACATACGATAGTGGATCCCCCAAACAAGGCCACGTCCAGTAGTAAAGCTGCTAGTGAAGCAGAGTCGTCACCTTGTACCCAGGGCCCGAGGGTGGCTGCAGTAGGGATGACGGCACCTTCCATCCCCCAGCAACAGACACATACAGAATCCAGCTCAAGTCCTCCTGGTGTTGGTCCTACTTTAACAGAGAGGAAACTCGATGCACGAGGAACACCTACAACAAACCAGTTTATACACATTCAGAATATATCACAAAAGAAAGCTGAAGAGAGCTCATCAGAAATTGTTGTCCAGGTAAGAGAAGACTGAGCAATTAAGGCAAAGATTGAGCAAAGCAAGCACGTGTCTGATGCAATGATAGTCACTGAATGATGTTTGAGTACTTGTGGGTTTATTCCCCAGGTTTTGGTTCTGTTTCTACTCTTAGCTTGTAATCAATTGCTACATTGAAGTGTAATCCTTAATTGGGCTCAGGTTTCTCTAGTACTGTATATTTAACTCTGTCCTCAGTGTCTTCCTTTTGTTAAGAAAACAACCAAACTCATCTCATTTCACAAAGTACTTTCATTTGCACTGCTTCAACACTTAGTGTGGAGTTATATTTTAGAATCTTTTTTATTATCTATTAAAGTTGCTTCTGAGTATAAAATTAATGACATGGTAGAGCCCTACCATGTGCTTACTTGAAAAGTTCAGCAAGTAAGGTCTGAAATCAGAAGAAAGCTTTTTAATTTCACTTAGGGTAAGACCACTTCTAAGATAAAATTACTATTGATCTATAGCCTAAATGCTTTGAATAATTTCCTAACTGCTATGCTTGATATTTTAATTGATTCTGCTGCCTTAAATATGATGGTTTATGTTGCAATAAGTTGTCAGAATGTCAAATGAGGAGGTATTTAAGTCTTCCAAGTGGTATAATGCATACCTTTGTAGACTAGTTGGCATGGCGTATGTTCACACAAATGGTAGTGTGATTGAAATTGTCTTAATATGTATCATACTTGTGTTACGGTGAAAATAATTCTGATGTGGGAAGCAATTTGTATACAGAGGTTTCAAATTTTTCGTGCTGCTTTGTGAAGTCTTTACTGGTTCTAACTTTTCTTTATAGAAATTACGAGTTCTGTATTCATTTTTAGTCCTTAAATAGACAAAGGTAGATTTCTGGTTTACTTTAAACCTGTATCTTTTGAGAATTGGTACTATTTATCATTGTAGTATGCTACAAGCTGTTTCAAAAGTCAAATAATGCCCAGAATTTCAGTTGTATAAAGTCAGAGATTTACAGTCATTCTAACCTATGAAAGTATAAGTAAAAATAAATAATATAATAGCCATGATAATAATAATCTTAGAAATAAATTGCTATTGCGTTTCCTCAGCCTCTGAGCTGCAGCTCTGAGCAGGGCCTGAGCCTAAACTCTGTTGCATACAAAAAACAGTTCACTGCCTGGTGGGATTCTTGGGGTTGTCCTGTGCAGGGCCAGGAGTTGGACTCAGTGGTCCTTGTGAGTCATTTTCACTCACATTATTCTTCTATCAGCATGTCTCGTCTGAAAAAGATCAGGCTGAAGAAAATACTATCTGTGTTTTGGGTTTGCAGAACAGTGGATGATAGGCATTGGTTATGCTGTCACAGACCTTTAGGGAAGATCAAAGGCCAAGATCACTGCCTGGAGAGCAAGATTATTCAAATTTTACCTTTCACAACCCAATCCAGTGAAAGGGTGCTTTGAAGCCTTAGTTAGGGAAAATTGCCCTTGGAAACCAAATAATCCCCGTTCCACAAATCTCTGTGCTTGCACAGGTGCCTTTACTTTCAAAATTGTTCATTAAACTTAAATATTTTCTTTCAGACTATCCCTCACTATTCCATCCCTTGTCACTCCAGCTCCAATGTGGTGGTGGAACCCAGCGGGCTCCTGGAGCTCAACAACTTCACCAGTCAGCGCCTCGATGATGAGGAGACAGCAATGGAGCAAGATGTGGACAGTAGCACTGAGGACGGCACTGAGCCCAGCCCCTCTCAAAGTTCTGCTGAACAATCCTAAGGAATAGGGACACTGGAGTGCACTTTAAAATATCTTGGGATTTTGAGCATCCAAGATGCCCTTCTGTAGTGATGTCTTAGAGCACTTTGCCTATTAGAATTGTTCATTGGACTCCTGAAGCATCAGTATGTTTTAACAAGACAGCATTGCAAAAGCTGCATCTTAAAAATTGTTTTGGAAAAAAAAGAGAAGATGTAGGTACCAAGATTTAGTAAACCTGTGATAGTGGAATGTACTCCTATTCAAAAACAAATCTGCAATGAATTCTACAGCTTGTACTATTGAAGCCCTTGCCCAGATACTGAAACAGCTTTATGTGAAAAGGGATAATTATTTTGCTGTGTCTTTTTAGCTGTTGAGCAAAACACCATAAAAAAATAAAAAGAAAACATTGAATAAATATTTTTATTTTCAAATAGCATGTGAGAGAAAAAATGTCTCTGACAGTGCTGCAAAAGCCCCAGGAATTTTGGAATTGGTTAGCTTTCCACTCATGCTCACTTAAATTTTTTTTCAGAAGCTTAAAATATTTTTTAAAAATTCTTGTTGGTGAATGTTTGGAAATAAGCAAAATCGCTAACTGGTAGCGAAGTGGATTTGCTTGTGGAGTTTTGTTTTCATGCTTTACAAGAAGTAGGGTAATGGTAGATGAGGCATTTCTTTGTGCCATAAGCATGCAAAATGCTCATCTACTCTAGCTGACCTTTGATTATTTATTTAAATATAAAATTTAAAGTGAGAAAAGTTGTTGAAAAAGTTCCTGTGAAACAGGCAGTTGTTAACTCTAGTACAAACCAGGGAGAGGGAGGCGTATTTTGCTATTAATCAGTTTTTCAGAACTGGGGATAAATAGTTCAACATCTTTCCAAGTTGAACTTGAGAATTTAGAAGTGAGCTAAGACTTTTAAAAATCTATATTTTACTCTTACATGCTGTTTTTAAAGTTGACCATTTGGGGAGTTTAAAAGCTTAAATGGGTATACAATGGTAGGTTTCCAAAATTAGCCTTATGCCTTGGCTTGTTGAAGCAATACATGGGGGTTTTGTGATAGTTACAAGTCACAGAGAGCGGTTTGGGTTCAGATGGGACAAGAGAATCAGTTTTAATACATTCTGGTAATCAAGACAATACATTTTCTTTCCAAAATGTATATAAAACCATGTTTTTAACTGTTTTGTACAGATTTCATTATAAATAACAAAGCATTTTATGACTTTGACATATCATTTAATTGTATATACATGTATAAGCCTAACTGCCCACGTTTTGGTGCTGAAGTACTGTAAGTAGATTTCATCCAAAGTCTAATACAGCTTTTTGCGTCAGTCTTTTTTTTTAAGCTGTCATTTTACTGTTGATATTGTAGGTAAGGTTAAATTCCAATTGCAGTAACTCAAACTGAAAAATACAAACCCTAAAAACCACTTATCTTACCTGTCCTGAGTATCACCTATGTTAGAACTTACAGTAACCCCTAGAGGGGGCTCTTGGTTTTCTCAGTCATCAGTTATCCTATGAACTAAGTCACTACGACCTTCATAAACTTCTTTCTTCCTTCTGTTTTCTTTTTCCGTCAACTTTAGTTCCAAAATAATGTAGTTTATAATTGTGGAGAAATATCCTGATTTTATTTGATGTGCAAATACAGGAATAGTGGGTTATGAAACAAGTAATTTTTATGTTTACCTTTGTATTGAAGTAAGTATTGGTTTGGGTTCTGCTGTCCATAGTGCTCAGGATTGAAGAGAATAATATGTTACAAATGAAGCATTCCACATTTCTTTCTTTATTCAAGTAATAACCCTGCCAGTATGTCATTGTAGTTAAGGTTTTCATTGGGAGACTTTACTCTTGTTTTAATGAAATATCACAGCAATCAACAAAAGTGAAGAAGTTATGCTCTAAGTTGTGAAAGTTCCACCTTGCTACAGAATGACAAAAAGTGGCTAAATACTGATGTTAGTGGCAGTGGACAGTCTGTTGTGCTTTGCATGAGTAAGGGTCTGTATTTCCATATCCAGTTTTGAAGGGCCCAAAGCAGGTGATACACACAGTTCTTCTGGCTTGTATCAAATTTGCATTGTTACCTGCTCTTGAAGTGCTTTGAATGTCCCTGGCATACCTAGGACTGGAAGACCTAGATAGGAATGTAAGAGAGAGCAAGATTTTTCTTAAGCACTTACGACTAAGAACATTGCCCTAAGTTACAGTTTCAGTTTTAGGTGAGGGTATATGCTCTTGCTAGCCAAAAATAGATACCAAGAAATGGCCTAAGGTGAATTCAACACCTAAATGTTTTATGTAAGACTTTGTTTGCCTCTTTAGTGATGACTGGAGCAAAGGTATGGACAACTACAGTGGACTAATTTAACAGTTCTTTGAAGGCAGCAAGTTGTTTAACACCTCAAAGCTTTTCATATTTCTATGAGAAGTGATTGATTCAAGGTTGGCAAGTTGAAGCACATAGTGGGAATGTCTAGAGGTGATGTAAGAAATTTAGAAGAAGGAACTTTGGTAATTAGTGTGTTCATTCTTGACACTCTTCTCTTGCTGCTTTCCCAAATTTCAACTTGTTTTTCTTCAGATTCTCTGAAGAAGTTTCAGCACTTCATCATATGAATACCTTTACAAATAAGAAATAGACAAGATGAGCTAAAATGTAGGATAGATACATTTGTTGGGGTTTTTTTTACTTGATTTTTGATAATGACAGTAAGACCAGGTGCTTGGGGCTTTTGTCCTTCTCTCCTTTGCATGAAGTCCAGGCATCACTGCCCGCTCTTTTGTCCTGCCTGGCAGATGTACAGCTTTTTCCTACCAGCCCTAGGGATACTTCATCCCCCTGCTGCCATGTACCCACTTCTCACAGCCCTGTAAATATCAGCAAACTGCTGAAAATAAAACATCAGTATGTAAAATAATATTTGCATATCCCATGTCACTCATAAGCTGCATCTTCATTCCTGAAGTTAATTTGGTGTCCCTTCTTGGAATAGAAGAACAAGTAGGTATGGTGGTGATAATTTTTGGTACTAGGAATTAGCAGGCAATAGGCTTCTGTCTTATCAGAAAGCTGTGGATAAATTGCAGAGTAAGTGAAATGGCATTAATGAGTCACTTTTAATGCAGCAGTTTAATGGACGTGCTCTGGTACTGTAGTAACATGAATTTTCAAAAAAGGATGCTAAGAAAGTGAACTGAAGTTAGAGGAAGTATTGAAATGAGAGGGAATTTATGTGTACTTTAAAGATGCAGAGAATCACAGAAGACTGTATTTTCTGAAAAGGTTAAACCATTGTGGTGACCGTATTTTCAGTCTCAGTATTTCTCCTACTGACAAAACAAGCTTTTGAAATTTCAGGGCAAGATAGAAAAAGGGATCGTAGAGCCCTTTGAACAGAACACATGACTAAATCAATGGGATTAAAAAAAACCAAAAAACCCTCATCTCTCTAAAACCTTCTAAAAATAAAAATCTGGAATTAAGACTATGCTTTTGTTTCTAATGCAGAAATAGTTCCTGAAGTCTAATGCTTTCACAGGTGAAGGTGGTTGTGCATCCCCACAGGTGCACAGAGGCAGATGATTTCAGCTTGGCAACATTCAATCCAGAGAAGACTGATGATAGTTTAGGATAATGAACTAGAAAATTACTAGGGTTTGCCTGTATGGGAAAAAAAGTATATTTAGCAGCTGTGTGTCTGTTTGACTCCTTTCCCTAAGTTTTGAAGTAAACCATGAAGAATGTTTGCTAACAGCCTGTGCATGGTTTCCTTCCACTCTGTGAGGCTGAGTTTTTCCCCTACTCGAAGTCTGTCCTGATAATCTTTGAATCTGTTTTCTTCCAGTAGAAAAGAAACACCTTATCATATAAATTTAGAGCTTAACATAGTTTATCAAAGGGAAAGTTGGGGAAGAAGTACCTTTAGGTACTTTAGGTGTATTTGTGGGTTCATTTGCAAGAAGAAATTGTTGTTGGGGCATTTTGGTCTGGTATAGAGGCAGGGCATCATCATCAAATGATTTGGGTTGGAGTGGACCTTAAAAGTCATCCAGTTCAACCCTCCAGTCATGGGCATGGACACCTTCCACTAGACCAGGTTGCTCTAAGTCCTGTTCAGCCTGACCTTGAACACTTCCAGGGGTGGGGGAACCACAGGTTTTCTGGGCAACCTGTGCCAGGACCTTGATGCTCTGAAAAAAAAACAAAACCTGAAGAAAACCCCAAAAAGCCCCAAACAAACAAACAAAAAGCAAAAAAAAAAAAAAATCAATAGTAAGATTGAGGATAATTAACTGGGATTGACAAGGGGTATAGTATTTTCTGTCATTTGCAGTCTTTTCTCTCCAATCAGCACAGATGCTGCAGGTCAAAATCTAGTGGCCTTGTATTCTGGCAGTTTGCACTGGTATGCTAAAGACTTAAACTGAAAAAAAATAAAAGGGGGAGAACTTGGTGGTACTTTGAGGCATGTCGAGCTATGACTGGCATGCAGAGATGGTTAATCATCTTGGATAGGTTTGGGGGGGGATGGTGTTTCATTGTACTTTGGTGAAAAGTTGCTGAAGTGTTAAAATAGGAAAATCAGTACCTGGGAACTTGCTCATTAATTCTGAAGAAAAGGGTCTTTGAATTACTTGGTACAGAAAAGATTAAGAAGTTTTCAAGCACTGTGGACTGAAGAGTAATTGAATGGTCTTGTATTGTTTTTGAAGCCCAGGACTGCCCCCACAACAAGGGATTGAAATAGGATGATTTTTAAGGTCCTTTCCAGTTCAAACCATTCTGTGATAGCTTTTAGAAATGTCCAATACTCCTGATTTGGTCCTACTCAAAACTTCCTATGATTTCAATTTTGCTGAATCCTTGGCCTTTTAAAAAAAAAGGGGGGGGGAGCGGGGAGGGGTTGGTGGGGGTTTTTTGTTTGGGGGATTGTTGTTTGTTTGGGGTTGGTTGCTTGGGATTTTTTTAGGTTTCTTGGTGTTTTCATCAGCTTTCCAGCTCAGTAAGGTTTTTAGCAAGTTTGAAATTTTCTTTTATCCTGGTGATCCTGTTTTCTGTAGCTGCCTTTATTAAATGGATTTAGAAAAGCTACTCTTGTCACCCAACTGGCAGTGGGTGATTAGTACCATGGGCTTTTTGGGCTGTTATTGAACCCTTCAGAGAGTGGTAGGCACATCAGCCAGTCTCCTATGTACTACATATGGGTTTTAGACTCCATAGAATGGTTTTGCTTGGAAGGAATGAATGAAGATTATCTAATTTTGTCACTTGAATGTCCGAACTACGTAGCATGAATCTTTCTGGATGGCACTTTTACTAAAATTTCGATAATCCTTACTTGTAAGAGCCTAATTTATTACCCATTAGAGCAAACATTGTTCAGAAATTGTCTTTTATGGTAAAAAAAAAATCAGCTTGTCACATTTCTTAGCCAGAACTGTCCCAGAGGCCCATAGATCTCCAGTATTTTGTGACTTGCTTCATATCAGGCTCTACCAGAAGCCAGCTAAAGGCTCTGTAAGTCTCTTTGCATAGGCTTTTTTTTGCTGTTCAGGGTGATGCCCAAGACCTGCACACAGCAAAGAGCTGGGAACAGTTCTTTGTGCCCACATGTCTCTGGAGCTCATCTGGTCCAACGCTCTTGCTCAAAGCAGGGTCAGCCTGCTCAGGACCATGTTCAGCTGGGTTTTTGGAAATCTAGCATGATGAAAACTCAACAACCTTTTCCAGCGACCACCCGCACATTCTTTTTTCTTCTTTCCTAGTATGTGCTGTGTTTTCTGTTTTTTCTCTTGGTTTGTTTTGGATATGAAATAGAAATACTATATTGAGAAGAGGCTCATAATGGCATGAGAACAAACCACAAGAAGCACAAATTTAGTGAGAACAAAGTGTTGTAGCTGCCATGTTCCCAGAAANGGATTGAAATAGGATGATTTTTAAGGTCCTTTCCAGTTCAAACCATTCTGTGATAGCTTTTAGAAATGTCCAATACTCCTGATTTGGTCCTACTCAAAACTTCCTATGATTTCAATTTTGCTTAATCCTTGGCCTCTTAAAAGAAAAAAAAAGGGGGGGGGTGGGGAGGGGTTGGTNTATTGTTCAGAAATTGTCTTATGGTAAAAAAAAATCAGCTTGTCACAGCTCTTTGCCAGAACTGTCCCAGAGGCCCATAGATCTCCAGTACTTTGTGACTTGCTTCATATCAGGCTCTACCAGAAGCCAGCTAAAGGCTCTGTAAGTCTCTTTGCATAGGCTTTTTTTTGCTGTTCAGGGTGATGCCCAAGACCTGCACACAGCAAAGAGCTGGGAACAGTTCTTTGTGCCCACATGTCTCTGGAGCTCATCTGGTCCAACGCTCTTGCTCAAAGCAGGGTCAGCCTGCTCAGGACCATGTTCAGCTGGGTTTTTGGAAATCTAGCATGATGAAAACTCAACAACCTTTTCCAGCGACCACCTGCACATTCTTTTTTTCTTCTTTCCTAGTATGTGCTGTGTTTTCTGTTTTTTCTCTTGGTTTGTTTTGGATATGAAATAGAAATACTATATTGAGAAGAGGCTCATAATGGCATGAGAACAAACCACAAGAAGCACAAATTTAGTGAGAACAAAGTGTTGTAGCTGCCATGTTCCCAGAAACAGGGATATTTGTTTTCCTCTCCAGACTTCAGCTTTTTCAGTTCTCCCTGCAGCCACTTCAGGATTGCAAAGGCACAGGGTACTAACAAAACACTGTCATCAAATGTCACTTCCTGGTATTTCTTAATATTAAAAAGGTGTCCAGACAAGGATTTGAAGGCCTGGAAGTGTTTTTTCCTACTGCATCAATCTGCAGGTGGATGCAATAGCTGTTACTGAGTATCATGCAGCCTTGATTTTTTTTTCCATGAAAATATATAATATAGATCTGTAGGTGACCATGATTTTATCTCTTCATTTACGGCTTTTGTTCAAATCTACCATGTAAATGTGACACATGCAAGCCCAGAATGACTAATTTGAGAACTGGAGGGCTGCCTTCCCTGTGAAGCAGGGATTTTGGTCAGGGTGGAGCCTTGCTAGAGCCATTCATTGCACACATACTCATTTGATTGCAGATTGTGCTCCCCTCTGGTTTTGTCCTGAGGCATGCATGAGTTCTCCTGCTATAAATAGAATTGAGGACACCAAAATCATAATAAAAATCTGCCAAAGCATCTTAAGACAACTCAGGAAGATGCTGCAAAGCAGAGCTTGTTAAGTACAGAGAACATAAGATAAGGCTTTACTAAAATAATTGTTATCAAATGGCTGTGTTACAAATAATTGCTATGAAGTTTGATAGTAGGGTGTGGACTCAGTGAGCAATTGCCTCATCTGATCAGCCACTGAGAAAGTACCATAGGGCTTGGGGTTACTTTTGGTTAGGGTTAGCACAGGTGCTTTATGGAAAGTTATTGTTTGGAAATAAAATAGGAACCTCAAGCTGAAATAAACTGGTGTTGAGGAACAGGGGTTGCAAATTTTAAACTTGAGGGTAAATGTAACCTGGATCCTTTGAATTCTTTCAATCAAGGTGCAGATGTCACAAGAACAACTCTGGTCCCAGAGCTTTAGTTGCATTGCAAAAGTTGGGTAGAAGAATTCATCTGGTAAATTGCTTGATTTGGATGTGCGTGGTATGTACAGATGGAATGTGGGAAACAGTGGTGTACAGATGCCAGCAGGACAACTGGAGAGGAACTACCACAATCCCCTACAGAGAGCTGCAGCTCTTGTTATGCTAAGACACAGCCATAGTTTGCACCTTGATGGCTGATTTGGTAGTGATACCCTTGTTTGCAAAACTTAACTCAAGAAGTTACCAAGTTCCTGACAGAGGTGGACTATGCCGCACGTTACCTCTTTTCTCCTTACCTTTCACCCCTAGATAAAAAGTTTAAAGTACCCAACTTCAGTCTTAAAGCTACTGGAAATCACTTTTCCTGTCCAACTACTTTTCTGTGAAAATGAGGTTCGTTTTCATTATACATCACATTTTTGATCTTGGTTCAGGCAGAAAGGGTGTCCTTTGTGTGATTTCCAAAGGACTACATGATTTCCCTTTCCCTTCTTCTCTGTCCTTTTCTTCGTGGACTTTGTGGTCATAATGCAGTAATCTACAACCTAGAGATTAGCAGGACAGCAGTAATGTAAGGAATGGAGGTTCTTAGGACAAACCTAAACTAAGTTCCCCTTGGAAATTGCCAAGAAATTCCTTAGTTGGTTAGGATGACTGTAGAAAGGCATGAGACAGCTTCCTCACCATAGACCTAGAAGATCTGGATTCCCATGCCATGGAGACTGCCTCACAAAACTGAGGTTTGCTGTGGGATGGGACACTGGAACATGCTACCCACAGAAATGGTGGAATCACCATCCCTGGAAGCTGGTTGCTTCACAGTCCTCCACAAATAAATGAATACATACTGCAAAACATTCCCCATTGCCAAACATCCCATTTGCTGCTGCATTCTATGACAATGTCCCTTAAAGGAATGACAGCTCTTGCATTATTTTTTGAGCTGCCTCATGAACCCTGGAATATAATAGGCAATGGAAACACCAGGATGCACCTGAACAGCTTGGATTTTATTCCTATGGAAAATGGTGATTGTTCCTCTTACAGACTTAAGAATCTGTTTCTAACTTAGGTTTCCACTTTTTGGCTTAATGTTTTATGAAAATTCAAAGTCTTGTGATTTGAACCCTCTTTTTCTTATATTCCACCCCTCCTGGTGAACATAATATTTCTTGTAGAGTCCTAAGTTTCCACCAAACCAGTGCAAGAAGCCAAATGAAACAGAATAGTCTCACTCCTGAAATTCTGGTGTGTGTCTTTCTGGTGTGACTTGTCCATCAGACTTGTCTTCTCCTTCCCTTGGCCAGACATGTTTTGTAATAGCAACTTAAAATAACACTATTGCTGCTGTTGGAGTATCACCAAAAATGTTGTTTGGTATTTAATTTCTGCATTTAATTTCTTGATACCAAAATAAATGTTCCAACTAGGGAGAGTTTAGTGTAGATATCCTCTGTTTTGGCTTGGCAGGGACCCAGCCTCAGAGGTCCATAACATGTTCCATGGTGTGCACAGTGTCTTGGCTACAGTCTTGTTCCTCTTAGTTTGTGACTGTCACATCCTCATTTTGCTATTGTGGGGTGTTCAAATTTGTCCTGTTCTTTCACAAACATTTTGAAAAATTTCTTCTTAATGCTAATACCTTGTGTTAGTCCTTCTTCTCCTCACCAGAGAGGAGTCACCAGGACTGCTCCTGCTTCCTTTTCCTTACTCATATTAGCACACAGATTTCGTTTTCTATTACTATTATTTGCTATTTACTATTGCTATTATTTACTATATTTACTATTTACTATTTTGTTACTATTCAGGTAACACCAGTCCCTTCTGAACTATGTAGGGTACCGCTTGTTTGTGTAATAAAAAAGCAAGGAGTCTCTGCAATTTCTAATGCACTAAGGATAAAGAGTAGCTCAGGGCCATGAGTAGTGTAGATAGGTTAAACCACAAAACTAAAGGCCAAGTATACTTTGGATTTCATAGAACCATAGAAAGGCTTGGGTTGGAAGGGACCTTTGAAATCATCTCATTCCAATCCCCCTGCATGGGACCAGGTTGCTCCAAGCCCCATCCAGCCTGGCCTTGAACGCTTCCAGGGATGGGACAGCCACAGTTTCTCTGGGCAGCCTGTGCCAGGGCCTCACTACTCTCTTGGGAAATGAGTTTCTAATCTAAAATTCTCCTCTTTTAGTTTAAAATCTCTGTCCTTGATCCCCCCTGAAATTCCATGGGTTTCTCCGCCACAGCTTCAATTTCTGTTTGCTTTCAGGTACAGCTATTCAGAATTCATTGTTTCATATGAAAAAAGTAAATAGTTTTGCAAAAATAATATAACTTAATTATAATGGAAGTTAAAAAAGGCTGCTGTTTGGAAAAGACTGACTCTTTCAATTGGATGCTTCATTTTTGAAACATGAGCTCATGATGTCAGATGTTTCTGTTTTTCTTTTATGAATGATGAAGGATTTTCCTAGCAGAAAACATATGTGAGTTTTAAATTCAACATATGATTTCACTCTGTCCCCCTCAAAAACATACAATTATTGATTTAAAAAGACAAATCAAAAGGTCAGGTGCCTTTATTGGATGCCACCTGCATGAAGCTCTCTAGGAGTATAGCCAGGCTTTCTCCAGCTGTGCTGCAAGCTCTCTCTTGTTTTCCAGGAGTGTAAACAATCCCATGCAGATGTGTCACAGCAAACCTAAGCCAGAACAGCCCAAACTGCATCGTGCTATAAATGGTTTCCTGCAAAGAACAATACCTAATCAGTTTTTATGTTGCAATTTGAGTGTGGTGGCAGGCTGGTCCTTCTTCATGATGTTTTGACAAAAGAAATAGCTCAAGAAAAGCAAGTTAATACCAGAAGACCCCCAAATTAATTTGGTTATGCCATGTACCTTGATGCTATAAATATGAATTTTCACTATAAAAATGAATTCTTCACCATGGGGTTGGAAGTAGATGATCTTTAAGATCCCTTCCAATCCAAATCATTCTATGATTCCATGTGTCAAATGGAATAAAAAATTATGCTTGTGCATTTAATTTCTTGTTCTGCTGTTCACACATCTCCCATATTCTGCTTTTACAGGTGAACTTTTGTAATAGAATTTCTAAGCACAAAAGGCTTGTGCTGAAAGAAGACTTGTTGTGTCTGAATGGTGGGAACATCACTTAGCAATGATCAGTTTTACATCAGTACTGAACTGCCAGTCTAAAAGCCACAAGAGAATGTTGTTGCTTTGGGGAAAATGTGTTAACCTCAAACTGTTCAGATGGTGGGAAATACATCTGGACCAGCTGTGGCTTCCAAGCTGAGAAGTACACAGGAGTCCTTTTCATGTAGCCTATGGAAAAAACCACGCATGAATGGCTGTAGTAGACCAATATCTTGCCTCTCATCAGGACCCACCCACCACAGATCTGCAGACCCAACAGTACGATGCAGTGTGATCTCTGTCTCAGCTTGGCACATTTATAATGATGTATTTCTTTTTTCCAGTGGAAAACTGTTGTAATAATAATGTGGTTGTGGTTTTGTGTGTGTGTGTGACACATTTCCACGATATGGCAGCTGGGGACATAGTTTAGTGGTGAACACAGTGGTGCTGGTTTAATGAGTACTTGATAAACTTAGAGGTTTTTTCCCAACCTTAATGACTCTATGATTAGTGCTTTCCTTATCCTCAGGCCTTTTTTCAAATAAACACCAGTAGGTTGCTGATCAGTTCGTTCCTTTGGGGGAAGCATGCCTTTGTGGTGAACAGGCTTAACAAGGGCTCTCATCACCAGAATGTCTGTGACCCTAGGCTAATAAATCACTTGCTTTGCTCTTTGCCTTGGCTCCCCAAGCCTTTGGCCATCTACCTTCTCCACAGGGTAGTGTAAAGATAAAATCCATTTGTTATTGAGTCGCTTGGATACTGTTGGCGCTTAGGGCAAAATTAAAAACACACAAATAGAAAAATGCATCTTCTAGAGTATTTTCTCTGGTCTCCAACCCTCTTCGTGTAATTAACCAACCACTGTGTCTTTCCTTGGGCCAGTTTGACATCCCAAGCTGCTGCTCATCTGATACCCTCGCTCAGCAGCTCTCTACAGGGCCCTGCAAGTTCTCTCCCCTGGCTAGCAGCTTAAATTGGCAATTAAAGGTAGCAGCTTTTAATTGGCAAATCATCACTCTCTTCTAGCACAATTCCTCCCTTCCCTGCAATGTTCCTGGTGATGCCTGAAGAATAAGACCCAACTAACA
The DNA here is from genome assembly GCA_013398995.1 of Alaudala cheleensis. Lineage (NCBI taxonomy): Eukaryota > Metazoa > Chordata > Aves > Passeriformes > Alaudidae > Alaudala > Alaudala cheleensis. The sequence goes on from VWYE01004094.1 coordinate 53,347, forward strand.
TCCTCTTCCAGGGCTTTCCCCACACTATCTGTTCCTCAGAGGAAGCTGTGCTCATTTAACCATATTTTGGTGTTAGATTATATGTTATTTCTAAATTATCAAAAGCCACTTTTGTTATTCTCATTCTCCCAAATTACAGCAATACACATGGTCTCAGTAGCCTAACTGCATGGGCTGCAACTCTCCCAGTCAGCCCAACAGGGTCAGAGCACAGTCATGTGGTTGGCAAGACCTTAACTGTTAACACAATAATTACTATTCATGCAAAGCAACTTGAAATGCTTATTCACAGATCTGAGGTACACACTTCAGAGTAAATTCCTCCTGAGAGGGAGCCCTGAAGCAAAACTCAGCATTTTGCTCAAATGCAAAAAAAAAAAAAAAATTATATATATTCTTTATACAACAAAGCAAAATCTCACTTGAAAGATATTGAATCACAAAATGGTTTGGATTTGAAGTCACCTTAGAGCTCATCCAATTGTACTCCGTACCTTCCAATACATAAGGTTGCTTCATGCCCGGTCCAACCCAGCCTTGAACACTTCCAGGGATGGGGCAGCCACAGCTTCTCTGGGCAACCTGTTCCAGGGCCTCACCACCCTCAAAGGGAAGAATTTCTTCCCTTAATATCCAATCTAAATCTACCTGCCGTCAGCTCAAAGCCTAATCCAAGTCTTCAGGTTGCTGTGTTTTTTGTTTTAGGCTTTGAACAGTTAAATGCACATCTTGGCTGGTCTTCCTCATCCTTTTATGGCTGATCATAAATGCAGTGCAATGAATTCCATTTATTAGATAACATTTGTATGATACCTGAGATGTGAACAGTATTTTATAGATTGCATGTAAGACATACTCCCTGTCTAGGACACTTTGAAATCTAAAGTAGTCAAGTTTAACACTTGGCAGGGTTTGAGAAAATATTTCATCACAAGGATTATGTGAGGTTGCCAGTGATTAGAAAAGAGCAGTGCTGATTGGAGAGCTGAATTTTCAGCAGTGCTTTGAAGAAAAGAGGATGTTTGACAGATGAACACAGAGAAAAGACAAAGGCACAAGGCCAAGAATGTGAAGAGATAAAAAAAGAAATTAGATAAGATAGAGATAAGCCAGTGCACTTGAAATCATAGTCTGGATCTTGGTCCTGGGTGGAAGAACTCCAGTTATGAAGGTTGGGAAGTAGTATAGGTAGAAGAGGTCTTAGGACAGCTGTGTTTATAACTTCAACTGTGATTAAATACTGTGTGATTTCTTGGTCTCTAAGAGGGAAGTATGGACTTGGGAATGAAAGAAAAGTATGAGTGATGTGCTGCACCAAGGGCAGAAAAGGAGGTAAAAGAGTCAGAGGTTTGTGAGGCAACGCAAGGCGGAGAGGTGGGATCTGGAAGGAAATTGTTTTCACTTCTGGGAACAAGAAGTGTGTTTGAAATGTAGGTCTTGGTAGTGAGAGCTCCCTGTGTTGAGATAGAGGGGCAAGAGAGGTCAAAACCAAGTGCCAAGGTCCAGCATCATGGCTGGATGGCAGGAGAAGCATGGATGAAATACTTCAGGAGAGAAGGTGGATAGAAAGAAACAAGGAGGACCAAAATCATGACCCAGCCCAACAGCAATACACAGAATAAGATTAGAGATAGAGGAGACCTTGCAGAAAGGTTTGTGGGAAAATGTTCAGGGACTCCTCCTTAAACTTTGTTCTGTCAAAGGCACTGTTCCCTCTGTCTTCTCTGATGTAGAGAAGCCAACTACTTCTGCCTGGATATGGCCATTGTTGCTTATCAGAGAATCATGAGTTGGATTGGAAGGGGCATTAAAGATCATCTAGTCTAACTCCCTGCCATGGATGGGAACACCTTCATTAGATCACATGTACTTCCAAAACCACAAGTCTGTGCTTTGCCATTCTGTGCTTTACCCTTGATAAAATTCCCCTTCAGATAAATCTACACCTTGCAGAAATCTTGATGGCTTTTGTTGAGCATGAGTGTTGCTTCCCTGTGCTCCCTTGTCTGTGTTGACCTGTCTGCCCCTTGCTTTATTCTTTGACTGTGAGTCAAAGTCCAGTTGACCTTCAGGGTGCTGCAGTGATGCAGGGAAGCCATGTCCTGGTGTAGGTTTTCCACCATGGAAGCTGATGCAGGATGGGTTATCATCCTTCTCTTGGCAGGACTGGTAAAGCTCTATCCCTTGGGTAGAGTAATATGTGTCAAAAAGAACACTCAACCTTTATGTTGCTAATTTGTACAAGAACCTGAGTTAAAAATTAGCATCATGAAGTGGATCCAGGAGCTGGTTTGGGGCACCTGGCTGGACACAGGATCTGAGAAATCTCCTGGTTTAGCAACATAAATGCAGAGAGAATGAGCTGTCTCCACTAGCAGCAGCATAACAGAAGAGAGCTACCAGCAAGTGATGAGTGGAGAGGTGGGTGGATTAAAGACAAAAATAAATAAACACATGGAAAAAATTCAGGAAGGGAACTTTTTCCTTTTTTTGCCTTAGTGTGTTGGGGTTTTTTTGGTTTTTGGGTTTGTTTTTAGTGCCTGTGCTTGGTGCAACAATTCCCAGGAAAAAAATGAGGGTAGAAAAACAACAGCCTTTCACAAGCCAAAATTTGATTTTTAGTAGAAAAACAAACTCCTCTAAGAGCAGCTCCTGTTTTCTATGTTAGCCTTAAAGCACATAGTATTATGAAACTTGGAATAATATTTAGCAACTGCAGTAATCCAGTTAATTCTTTTAATAGACGTTCTCTTACATCCTGTTTATAAGATGTCCCTGAGCATCTGCAATATTACAAAGATATATTGCCATGACAAAGTGATTAGAGGAGATTGTTTGCTTGGGGTGGTGGTGATTAATTACAGTTTGTTTTACAGTCTAGAAAGTAAGTGAAGCCTGCTAACACTTTGGTTGAGAGGTCTTCTAGCCCTTCTAGTTCTTCAGGTAGTCCAAGCGGACCTCAGCCATTTGAAGACTAAACTCTGGTTTGCCTTTTTATTCTTGGTTTTAATCAAAATCAAGTCATTTTACAAGACCTTGTAAGTAGTTTACCTATTTGCACTATGGTTTCTGGCATTATTTATACTGTGTTTAATTTGATGATGTTACCCAAATCATGTAAATCATCTGGAATTGAACTTGAGTGCTTATAAAAAATCTGGTATTTACCTAAAGAGCTTTTAACTCAGGAAGTCAGAATGAAATAGGCAATCAGAAGAGGGCTGTGTAACGGTTCCAAGTTCAGTGCAAATTTACCAGGTTATAAAGTTTTCTTCAACAAATGTTTCCATACAAGGATGTACATCTGTGCATGACTGAGGAATCTTACGCTGCTTGTGGGACTTGGAAGTGGGGCCAAGTGCTTGCACAACTACTTGAGTAACTGCAGACTTACAACATAGACATGAGGTGAAAGACTGTTTCTTACCAACCTGAGCCCTGGGCATCTTCACTGACGTGTTGGAGATGTAAGTCATCAAGTAGCTTAGCAAGATGGGTAAAGCTTGCAGCCAGTTTCAATGCTGGTATAGCTGATTTCATCACTTCTTGCAACAAAGGAAGCAAAAGCAGAGCAACAGCAGAGCCTGTGTCTCATTTGACCATCTTGGTGGCTGACTTTTGCCAATATAGTGTAGGGACAATATGCATGGCCATAGTCTCTCCTCCATTCATCAGGCGGACAAACAAGAGGATTCTCTCTGAAAACCTATTTGGCAGCTTCCAACAGCTCCAACTTTTTCTGCAGAGAACAGGAGGAGGATGTGGGAGGTGTGGAAACCTCCACCCTGAGCAGTTTGTACAGTAGTAGCAGGGAGTGTTTGTAATAGTAGCCAAACAACCTATTCTCCTGGAGTGTGGGAGTGTGCAGGAGCAAGTCCAAAATCAATAAGACCCAGAAACATAACAACAGTTAGCACACATCTACAAATACACCTCCCTGCCTAAAATATCAGCTCAGAGCATGTATTTACATACTTATACTTCCTACTAAAAATAAACAGATTAAAATCACAAACCTACTATATGAGTAGGTGGGGGAGAAGACATTACATGTGAAGTGTAGCATGTGATATAAATTCCTCTGTGATGTGCTCAGGCTCCCTTCCCATCTCACTCTCCTTGCAGCAGTTTAGATTGCTTTGCTAGACAATTCTTGCCAATTAATACCAGGACAGTGGGTCTGCTTTGTGTCTATGCTGTTATGCATTATCTTTACTTCAGCCACATTTCCAGGCAAAAGTTACCAGAAATTCTTACCTTATTTTGGGGTGGGTATTTTGTTTTGTTGTTTTGGGGTTGGTTTTGGTTTTGGTTTTGTTTGTTTGTTTTGTTGGGGTTTGTTTGTTTGTTTTCTAGTGTTTGTATGTTTGCTGGAGACACCAGGTCAAGACTCAGATCCTAAGTTTGTTTTCTGGCTTTGCCACTGATTCACTGGCATTGTGGGAATAGCCTGCACTCATGACATGTGTTGAAAGTTAGGATTGCTCCTTTTGTTTTCTTTCTCTCAGGGAGTTTTCTCCCATCTGTTGCTAAGACACAAGAGTGACCAGTACTTAAGAGAGACAAAAGAAGCAGCCATAGACAAGGGAGGGGAGTGTAGCTGGCTGCAGTATTGTAGCTGAGTGTCATTCTCTTGGGAAGGGCAGAGATACCACCAGATTTTTGGCTGGGGGTGAGGGGCTGGGCTCAGCTCTTCTCTCTCAGCATTGGAGAACAGTCAAGGTGTTGCTTAGTGGGGGGAGAATACAGTTCCACTGCTGGAGCACAGCCTTGTACCACTTCTTCTGGCATGCATGAGCCTTTGCTCAGGAAATTCATATTGAGCCTCCCTTTCTTTTGGGTTGCAGTTGCACATGAGCTGTCCCATCAAAGAGCCAGCCCTAGTTATTTCTGTATCCTGAGTATGTCTGGTGTAATTAATTCTCTCTAAGGTACTGTCTACATTAGCAAATTGGACTTGCCCATGGCTGCTCTTCAGCACTGAGCCCAACTGACACTTGATACCCCTTCTCCACTGAAATCTATTTGTTACCAATACATGGTGTCTCAGCATCTTGTGCTGTTTCCCAGACTATGTTTAATGGCACTTCAGGACAGGGCTGGTTCAGCCAGGACAGAGGCATTCTGGGGAAGCTTAGCAGCACTGACACTGACGCATGCACAGAGTCCATATCATGTTTAGTTTACTGGAGTAGATGATGCTCAAAAGACTATACTGGATATTAATGATTTTAATTTTCACAAGGAAATAACATCTCTTCTAAAGTGTTTTTATACTATTCAATTTCTTCAGAAATTGGACAGTCCTTGCCCGTTTCAGATTGTCTAGAAAAAAGGCTTCAAATTAGTTTGGACCACAAAACTTCAAACTCTTTGAAACTTCATTAAGACCAAGCTGCATCTTTCCATCTTCCTTTAAACTGAACATATTATCAAGGATCTATCATTCCTAATATTTTATGCATCAGTACATGTGGCTTTGATCTTTTCTGCATTGGTAGATGTGGCTTTGCACACTATGTCTTGAGAAACTATGATACAGGGCATTCTCATGTAAGAGCAAAAGAATATCCTTTCTGTCTTTGATTACTTTCTAATGAATCCTATTTTTGGTAAGGATAAGGTAAAGAACATGTCTATCATTGCTTTTTTTTTTGCAGGTGTCTGTAAAATAACAACAACAGCAATAAAAGGCTGACAAGCAAACTTGTTGTCCTAGGTTGCAATGTAAGATGTGCCCAAAATATGTATTTTATCACCATCTTCATGAGCTGTTAAAACTAGGTGAGGCAGTGTTTTCCTTACCTTCTCCCTCCAGACTATCTGCTGTTAATGGGCCATCAATGCCCTGCATAGGACTCATAGATCACTCCCTTCAGGGAGCTGTCTCTGCTTAATGGGCAATCAAGGACCCATTGCATCACTCATAGTATGACATCAGCCCATTGTGAGATGCTCTGCCCAGGGGGGAGAAGCCAAGCATTCCCACCTGGATATAATCTGGGTTTTGGGACACAGGGAGCCCTTACCAACTGGATTCCCAGAGGACAAGAGCTACCAGACCTTTCTATGGGATCCCTGTTTCAACATGACCACTTCATCTAGACTGCTACCACCACCCTAACAAACAGGATGTCAGGTTGTATTCTGACTCTGTCAAGAGCCTTTTCTGTTTTTTACTATTGTATAAATTTTATTGTTTTCTTGTTAAATTGTATTTCTGACTTGGAGTCTCTCACTGGTTTTGCTTTCAAACCAGTACACTTATATAGTGCTCCAGAAGCCAGAAGCTTTTACTGGTAGCATCTTCACTGAGAGAAATGAGACCCATAATTAGATATTTCTTAGGTTCCCAGCCTCTTTTCCAAGAAAGGATCATTTTTATCACCTTAGCCTCTTTTGGCTCTTGACTTTAGGGGCTTAAGAAAACAATACCAGAATAGCCTAACCCCCTTGACTTCTAAAATATCAGTAATGCACTCTTCCTTTCAGCAAATACCCACATATTTCCAAAGTGTTCTTTGTTTGGGAGAGCACTTTTGCTTCATTTAGCTGACAGTGAGTTCCAGTGATGCTGTTTTTCTGCAAGCTCTCAGAAACCTGTGAGACAGCAAAAAAATTAGTTTTACAGCTTTGCAGTGGGAGAATTATTGTTCAAAATAATAGAAAAGAGAACAAAGCAAAAAATTACAATGGGATATTGTGAGACCAATAGTACTTTGGTTGAAGAGATTCACATCTCAAAGTTTGTTCTTTTTTCCTGTGTAGACAAAGTAAGCACACAGATATTAATTTCAAACGTATTGTTATGAGTAAATAGCATAAAATTATGTTTCAGATACTTAGAATCATAAAATCATAGCATGCTGTGTGTTGGAAAAGGCTTTTAAAGACCATCTATTTCCAAACTCCCTGCCATGGGCAGGGACATCTTCTACTAGACCAGGTTGTTCCAAGCCCTGTCCAACCTGGGCTTGAACACTTGCAGGGATGGGGCAGCCACAGCTTCTCTGGGCAACTTCTGCCGAGGCCTCACCACCTTCATCCAGCCTAAGTGTTGAAGGCCTGAGATTTCTTACAGGAGTCATAGCACTGTAGAGTTATTCCTCTGCCTGGTAGCTTGTGGTTGTCTTCTCCTAGATTATTTCTTACTTGGAAAGTATGAGTTTAAACTATCTAAAAAGCCTCAGAAAGCTGGTGAGCAGCATTCCTGCCTCTGATGGTCATTCCCTGAATTCATTATACTATGCCTGAAGATCTTTGCTGTGATGGTCATGTGAAGAGGTTGAGGAATGGGAAAGTCTGTGTTGTGTTGTGACTGCTGAAGGGAATCCAGATGAAACACCATTTCAGTGAGAAAAAAGAACATTTGTGAACAGATCAGGAATCTGGAACTCTTCCTCTCCTCCTAAGTGAATCTTCTACACCAGAACCTGAGTCAGACCCTTCCTCAGCTCTCTTTTTGGCCTTGTTCATTCTAGGATGTGTAAGTGTTGTCTGCTGGGTCTGGCTGGGAGAGGGGTCTGTGCTACTGTGCTTGGGCAGGCAGCAGGGTGTGGGCAGGAGGCTCTGAGACCTACCTTGTAGTGCACTGTAAGCACACTCATCTCTTGGAAAGCCCCTGCTTCTGCCTCGTGTGTCATGGTATGCATGGGACCAGTGTGTGGCCTCTCAGACACTGCTGGTTCAATGCAGGACAGCTTGAGCACTCAGCTGGGTATTCCAAGATCGTCCAAGACGGTCTTCCCAAGGACCAAGCAATCCCAACATCTCTGATATCACCCAAGCAACCCTCTGGTAGAACAGTGGTCATTGGTCTTAGTAGAAGCAGGACACAAAACCTGACTAAGACACGGGTGTGTTGGGTACAGGCCAGTTGGAATATGGTACCCAAGTTCAAGAAAGAAACCAAAAACCTCTTGTAAATTCATCTGATGTTGTTGAAAAACTGAGGGTACACATTTATTTCAGAAACTGAATAGGAAACTAAAGCTACATTAAATGCAAAGGATCCCTTATGTCATCTGAGTTGATTGCCTACCAAAGTAACTTGGGGGCAACCACCTCAACCAGAGCCCTGCTGGAAGGTACTTTAGCTACTTCCTCACACATGCATGCAGGTTTTCTCGTTGAGGAAATCAGCACAGGAAGAGTAGAGGAAGGGGTGCAGCTGGGTCTCCTTCCTACACACATTTAGGAGCTAGAAATGCTGCCTGTTCCTACTATTTTGCTGTTCCCCCTTGCCCATCTCACACTCCATCCAATTTCAGGATGCATGTAATAAGTGATCCTCTGCCAAAAATCCCTTTTCCTTCCACATTCTTTTCCAGGTATGGATTTGGGGAGCAACCTTGGGCATCTGGGCATTAACTAACTTACACTTAGAAGTGTAATCTTCTGTTGGATCCCTGCTTCATTCAGGATGTAAATTCTTCTGCCCTTTGTCCCCAAGGAGATTATTAGAAATACTGTCTTGGTGCACCCATACAACCTGCACAGGACAGCAGCTGGGTGAAGGGCCAAGTTGTGCAGCACAAATTGTTAGTCATTGTCTCCTGGGTGAAGGTTATGAGCGTTTTCACTTGCTTTGAATGCTTCATATTTTCTGTGGTTGTTACATGCTCTTTTCTTAAGTGTCCGATACAGGACCACTATTTATATGCTGTCCTGGTTTAGGGCAAATTTGGGAGGAAACCTCCCAAATGGGGGTCCCTCTGGGAAGCAAACCAAAATGGCCCCTCCCCCTATTGGTTTGGGGAAAAAAAATCTCCTTAGAGATGAGTGGAAAAAAACTATTTCTTTAACAAAATGCTTACAAACGTAAAAATTAATAATATAAAACAATAAAACCTGGAAAAATTGACAAAGTCTTTGCCGTGGTAGCTCAGCTCACTCAGCCTGTTATCAGTTCTTCCAGCGCTGGAAAACACCACCACCAGAGCCCGGTGGCTCACAGGTCTGGACTCCTGGTGCTCTCACTCTCGTGGGTCTTTCAGTCCACAGCTGGTTTAAACAGTCCCAAGAAAAAGGAAAAGAAAAAAAAAAAAAACCAGTCCAGGGAACTTCTCTGCCCTAGCTAGCTAAAACTAACTAAAAGCAAAGGAGCTCTCTGACCCGCCGCCTGTCCGTGCTTCAGACGAACAGTCCAGGAGCTGGAATGTGGAGGAGGAGCTGCTTTTCTGAAAACAAACTGTGCACTTCTCTTTTCTCCCCCTTCGCTCTCAGAACCAATCTTAAAGCTACAGAACTCAATATCTAACACAGAAAGAATAGACAATTGAGGGATACAAGCATCATAAAGTCGCCCTAGGACATTTACTTTTTTTTTTTTTGTGAGGAGAAAAATTATATGGTTTCTTTCACTTGCAACAAGAAAATAGGTATCAGATTTTTGATTTAAAACTAAAATGAAAAATCCTTAATGCAGCAAAGAGCTTTGAATAATATCTTTCAGACTAACTCCAAGAAAGGCAAACAGGTCCTCCTGTTTTTTAAGTGATCCACAGCCCTGAGCATCTTTCCCAAAATATTCAGGCTCCAGGCTGCCAGCAAGAGAAGGACTGGAGGTTGAGGGCTTGACCTTCCTGAAGAAACTGTGCTTGGCCAAAAACGACTTTGGCTCAAAGGCTCACAGGGGGATGGACAAAGTTTCAGCCCAGAGCAGAAATTGATGCCAGTAGTTTGCTCAGATGCAACATTTTAACTGGAGATTTATTGAGGGCGTTTTGGTTTTTTTGTTTTTCTATTGCTTCTCTTTGCAAAGTTGAAACTTGTTCAGTAACACTCTGTTTCAGTCTTTCATGTGGATTATTAGACACTTAAGAAATTCAAACAAACAAACAACGTAAGTTCAGAGTCAGCAAGTTTGTAATGAAAGGTGGACTGGTGACCTCTTGACAAACCTTCAGCTGAGATTTTGGCAGAACGAAAAATAAAGAGCTGTTTTCCTTATTTGCTGCCAGCATTTTTATGTTTCCATCAGCTTCACTGGGCTCCAAATGGGCACTAAATATGGACAATATTATTTCCAGCACAGTGCAGGTTGTATGACTCCTCTGACAAGGCTGTGTTTGTGGAAAGTGTTGTACCTTGGGGTCTTTAACTAAACACAGGTGAAGATCACACCGGTGAGTTTATTCAAAAAGTCTGGCATTACTTCAGCTGTCATCATAGAACAGAAAGATAAACAGAACTAATAAAGTCATGAACCTTAAAAAATCTTCCTGAGACTTCAGCCCATCTATAATTTGCAGATTCAACAGAAACTGCACTTGTAGGGGCAAGGAATATGGGGCTCTGAAGCCAGTTATTTGGCTTCATAATAGGGTTGGCAGACATCACTCCATGTGTCTGAGTTAATGTCTCTCTAAAGGCCCCACTAAGTCTGTCTGATAGCAAAAGAGGATGTCATTGAGCTCAGGGTCAGGACCTCAGAGCTGCAGTGTCTGACTCTCTCCATAGTTTTCAGCTGTTTATTTAAACCCAAACTTTGTTTTCTGGTCCAGCTCAGATGTAACCAAGTGCAACCCACCCCTCTGACCTTGCGAAATTTCCATTATTTATATCTTGTGGGATTAACTTCAATATAGGACTCAAAACTGTCTCCTACACTGAATTTTATAAACTCCATAATTTCTTTTATGCCTAATCCACACCCATCCACACCACCCTTGTATCCCACCCAAATTAAGGGAATGGGTTTCTTTGTCCAAAAACCACAAAGTCCCCAGGAGGACTCATAGTATCTGTGATGATATATCGGTGTGATTACACCAAGTTTATGTTCTTTCCTGTTTTACAGTAGTGGGGGGAATTTACTCAGGGACTTCAGTCTACAAAACACCCCAACTGACACCTGTCCTGCAGAGTGAAGGCAAAGGTGCTGAAGAGCAATAGCAAGATGATTGTTCCCTTAGTGTAGTGCTCTCAAAGTAAAGCTGGGGAGGACAAAAGCTACTTTGCCAGGAGGCTAGCTGAGATTCACAGCTGGAGGGGATTGACTCACATATAGAAATTGAAGGGCTGAATAGGGTCTAAAACTAAATAGTATTAAGAGTAATTTGCCTTTTTTTGAGGGGGGGAATTACTTTCTGCTCAGGCTGAGTGGAATAAGTGGGTTGGAATAATCATAGGATGTGACTGTTGATTATATTCATCAGTGTATTGGGTCAGTCAGGAAATACCAGCTCTGCTTCAATGACATAAATAGGGGAAAACTTGATTCAGGGTTCTTGTTAAGCAGCAGAGGGAGACAGTCAGTGATGCTTTGTACCTTTATCCCTGCACACCAATGTAATTTGCTCAATGGGTGAGTAACCACGCAAAGTGAGTCCAGAGGAGGCCACAAGGATGCTCCTGGGACTGGAGCTCCTCTGCTCTGGAGACAGGCTGGGAGAGCTGAGGGTGTTCAGCCTGGAGAAGGGAAGGCTCCAGGGAGATCTCAGAGTCCCTGCCAGTGCCTAAAGGGGCTCCAAGAGAGGTGGGGAGAGACTTTGGACAAGGGCTTGGAGGGACAGGACAAGGGGGAATGGTTTCCCACTGCCAGAGGGCAGAGTTAGATGGGATATTGGTCAGGAGTTCTTGGCTGTGAGGGTGGTGAGGCCCTGGCACAGGCTGCCCAAAGAAGCTGTGTCAGCCCCATCCCTGGAAGTGTTCAAGGCCAGGCTGGATGCAACCTGGCCTAGTGGAAGGTGTCCCTGCCCATATCAGCGAGTTTAGAACCAAAGATCTTTTAGGTCCCTTCCAACAAAAAAAATTGTTATTCTATGATTAATATTTCTAACCAATGTCCAATCTTAGTGCTTTAGGTTTTTGTTTCTAGACCAGTGATTGCTCTTTCCCTTTTTCCCCAGATTCACACCAGTACAGTCCATGGGAATCAAAGTTCTTCCTAAAGTAAATGTGGTGAAGCATCAAGGGAAACTGGTGCAGTTATCAGTCCTCCTGACACAGTCTGCGAGAAATGCCATCAATATGGCACTGTCCTGCACGTTATCCAACGTGGATATGTGGATAGAAATAACTACTTATGACTCAGCAGATTGATTGCTTCCTCTGCTGCACCAGGAAACCAGCACAACACAAGGTTCATTGGCATTTACCAAAGTCTTGGTTATCCTGGAGTTTTCCTTCCTACCATATCTAGGAATTGTGAACAACACAGTATTGTTGGGGCCATTAAAAGTTGGGCACTGGGTACTTACTGAATTCCGTGCTTAACTGCCTCCCACTCCAAAATACAGACCAAAGCTGCAGATTAACTTTGCACAAAAGATTACTCTTGACCCATCTCATTTTTTTAGCACCATTTATTTTGCTTTCTCACTTATAAATGCTGCATGCATCTCACAGCAAATAACATAGGTATCTGTGTGCCCTGTTACATAGGGCACTGGCTTCTTTTCTCCAGCCCTTTAGTCCTATCTCACCATTGCCCTGTCTTAGGAGCTTCTTTTTCTCTCTCTTGCAGTGTTTGGTTTTGGCCTGGAATAGCCAGGGAATTTCCCTTAAAATCATTTATCAGGAAGCCTAAATGGTGATTTGTAAATGTCAGAGTCTTCTAATCTGAAAGACAAATCTTATCTGGTGTGTGGGAATAACGTGGAGAGGTTGCTGGTCAACACGTTTTTCTTTGTCCTTTCTCAGTCACTTCTGACTCCAGGGCTTTATGCAAAATGTTGAATTTCAAGATTGCTCCAAGCCCCATTCAGCNAGACCATTGTATTGGTTAAAGATCACCTAGTCCAACCCCCCTGCCATGGGCAGGGACACCAGATTGCTCCAAGCCCTATTCAGCCTGGCCTTGAACACTTCCAGGAGTGGAACAGCCACAGCTTCACTGGACAACCTGTGCCAGGGCCTCACCACCCTCAAAGGAAAGCATCTCATCATATAAACTCCCCATCAATTCCCTGTAAGAACAAGAGTATCAGTGGGGGCCCAGAGGGATTTGACTGCCTCAAAATACATCAAAACAAAATTGTTGGGGGGCAGGTGGGTGGCATAAATTCATACCTTTACCTACACAGCTGCTGGTGCCCTTGTGCTGCACTGCAGCTGAGTGCCTTGCCTGGCTGCTGAGCTGCCGAGCTCCATGGTGGTAAGGTTGTCAGAATTATTTTTTGCTTCTCTATAGTCTTTACACATATATTTGTAGCCTATTATTGTATTTGTAGCTGTCCCAGTGCTTCTCCCTACCTCTTCCCTAGGCAGAAAGAAAGAACACATTCCAGACCTCCAAGCCCTGGGGAGTACAAAGGCCCCTATCCTATCTTGGTTCTTCCTGGGGACCAACGTTGGAAACAGCTGTTTGAGACACATTTTCATAAACAGTTCCCATCTGAGGGGGAAGAATTTAAAGAGGGGCTGAACTAGGGAGGAATTGCCTCACTACTTGTGCTCCTAATTGGTGTTTTTTGTCAATTATGTTGATTTGCTAAACTTATAAAACTGTATTCACTCTGGGTGAGCATTTGGGCATTTAGGCATTTTCCATACCTGGCCCTTGGAGGCCTCCAGTAAAGACCAGTATTTATATTGCCTCCCACACTAATATTATCTTGAAAGCGTGTTGTTTCATTTCTAGGTTATTTAAGGTATCAGTATCACCTCTCGTGGTGGTTTCCAGGCTGTTAATGAGCAGGCACCCAGAAACAGCCTCTCAGGCACACCCTGAGGATGTCCCCACCTTGCACACATTGAAATCACACGTCTGTGAAGTCTCTGTCTGGAGGCTGTGTAATTGTCCTTGCAGTCCAGTCTCATCCCATTCCCTTCCTGTGCAGGTCAATGGAGCTGGACAGTGATGAAGTGTGATCACAACTGAAGCAAGCAGTGTTGGCAGGATGTGTTCTCAGGTGTCACTTCACCCATGACACTCATGACACCCATGGCACCCACTGCACTGAACAATTGACTATTTTGATATTGGGTGATGTGAGAGCAACAGTGCTCTGCAGCCTGGGAGAGGAGATGAAGTGGCAGAGCCAAGGATTTGACAGAGGCTGAGCTTGAAATGAGCAAAACTGATCAGTTCTGAAATACTAAACCTACTGATGTGATTTTTCTAGTAGATTTCTTTGAAACAGCTTCTAAGCTCAATTTTGCACAATACTGGTTAAAAAAGAGGTTCTTTGCTGCTCAAATTACCCCTGAACTCAGTTGTCTGAGTTGAGTATTTGGCTATATGTTCAAAAGGAAAAATCCAATGTATTTTGTGACAGATATGGGTTTTGTTAGCTCGGATGCTTTCAGAGTTGTCTCAGCTGTAATTAGCTATTGAGGACTGCTGGCCTAATAAGGTTTAGAACAATTTCAAATTATCTTCCCCTAATTTATGATAGTAATTTCTGAGAAGGGCAAGACATACTTGAGAATCCACTTCTTCCTTTGTGTGTGGGCAGAGGTTTGTGAGAGTCTAAGCTGGTCTCAGTAACCACGATCGCCCTGTCTGCAGATCTGGAGGGGGAAAAGTCCCCCATACCTGCTCCTGCCACCACAAGTGATGCCACTTGGAGATATGATGCAATGTTTCCTCCAGCAGCAAGGTCTCCATTGCATAGACTGCTTCCATTTCTTAATTTCCTCTGCCTTTGCCTGACATCATCTCCTGCTCTCACTCCTACCTAGTGACCTTTGCATTCTCAAAGCGCTTTCATTTTAGTTACTTTTATCAGTACTTGCTTGCAAACCTCTTGTGAGAACATCTTATTCCTGTGTCTGGTAGAAACTGGGTCTTGTTCACAAAAAAAGGGGCTGAAGTATAATGTTGCAACTTGACACAACATTAACTGCTTATGAAGCTCACAGATTTACAGGCAATGAAGACTTAAACTCTTCATTCCCAAAACCTGTAAGAGATTTTGAAGCCTTCAGCATGGGATGGATTCACATTAAGCTTTGCAGAGAGGTCAGGTTTCTTAAGATGCTCTTCTGAATGTGGCTGGCACTGAGCATAAAGAAACACCATTGCTACCTAGGAGTTGTTTGATAGTCAGTGATAAGCAGAACCTATCAGGTAGGAGCCTACAGAGCATCAAAAGGTTAAACAAAGGACACTGTGATGTCATAAACGGAATTCTTCTGCCTAGGAGAGGTCTTCAGCTATTCAAACTGTGAGGGGACTGGACACCTGGGATGTGTCTGCAGTAGGATGTCAGTGAGTGGTAGCTTGTTCCTAAGAATTTGCCGCTGTCAAGATAAATCATCTTGTGCAAATCTTTGGAATAATGAAAATAAAATTGTTCCTTCTTACTACGTTTTCCTGGGGTGTGCTCCCACCACAAGGCCAGAAGAGAGAAAGTCACCTAAGGAAACCATTGACAATTTCACCTCAAATTGGCAAAGATTGCTCAAAGCAAGGCCAGACACATTTGTTGCAACAACTCACCACAAAATTTTTGCCTGCTTTTTTTTTTACTTTTTTAAGGAATTTTTTTTATATTTCACATTCAGCCAGTTACAGCTCACTTTGTTGCTTGCCATTTTGATGCCACTATAATTCCCTGGACGTACATGTGATTTGTATGGCTGTTGTAAAGACACTTTAACTGCAGGGCTTGATGGAATGTGGGGCTTTGATCCTAACTCTGTTTTCTTATGGAGCCACACCATATATTCTTATGTCATGGTGATGGATAAGGGTGTCAGCAGTGTTTTGGGATAATACCTGGGTGCAGATCATTCTTGAGGGGAAGGGATGGGAGGGAGCCTGAGGAAAACATCATCTGACTCAAGGATGTGTTCAATCACAGCAGATCATGCTGCACATGTCTGCAGTTGATACACAACTTAAGAGCTTGGTTTGGGTTTGCTCTGAGGAGCTGGGAGCTTTCAGACACCAGGAAAGGATACCAGCTGCCTTGGAGGTGATGACCAGCAATTTTGACTCATCTTGATGAGAGTGAGAAGAGCAGAGATGGGAGCTCTCTTCCAAAGCCCTTGTGACAGTGGATGGGCTCTGCAATGTGCTGTGTATCTTAAGATGACTGGGTGGCAAGCACAGCCTTTCCATCCCCTCCAGCCCACTCTGGATGAGGCCCAGGATGTATCATGTGGTGTGTGGCATGGTCCCACTGTCTACGTGACTCTGTTACCAAGTAAGGTTTCTTTTAAAGATGTAGCCGATGGTGCAGCAAGACTGTGGAATTACAGGGAGGGGACAATGTAAGCTGGTTAATCATTTTAAACCACACAGTCCTCCCCCCACTTTTCTTTTGAGTTTAATTTTTTAAATGGTCTATAGGGTTTTTTTGCCAAATACCAGTTCATCGCTTTTTTTGGTGAAACCTTCACAGCTGGGGACTTTCCATGGTTATTTGGAAAAAGTGATGCAAATTATAAATCGTCTTAATTTTACTTAAAATATCTAAGCCTCAGACAATATGTCATTATACTGAGAATAATACACATGCTCAGAAACTCAGCAGGTATCTTTTGAAAACTCTCACCTGCAATAGAAGTCCCATTTATTTTTATAAAAAAAAAGTTAAATTCTATAGCTGATCCTAAAATGGGATAATTAAATTCATGCATCAGATATATCTTTTTTCTCCTTCCTGACTGATAACTGGACCATACAAGACAATAACTGGGGAGAAATAGATGGCTGTTGAATCATTTTAATGGGATTTCAATAAGCAATTGGTAAGTTAGCTGCGTTTCTTTTGATGTGTTGGTCCACTAGAGAAAAACCATTGCCTGGAGTTCAAAACCTGCATCTGCAGCTAAATACAAAGTCATGGAGTCATGGAAATATTTAGGTTGCAAGAAATCTTAAAAATCATCTAGTTCCAATGCCCTGCCTTGGGCAGGGACACCTTCCACTAGACCAGGTTGCTCCAAGACATGTCCAGCCTCGCCTTCAACATTTCTAGGGATGGGACAGCCACAGTTTGCTGGGCAACCTGTGCCAGGGNAAGCTGGTTAATCATTTTAAACCACACAGTCCTCCCCCCACTTTTCTTTTGAGTTTATTTTTTTAAATGGTCTATAGGGTTTTTTTGCCAAATACCAGTTCATCGCTTTTTTTGGTGAAACCTTCACAGCTGGGGACTTTCCATGGTTATTTGGAAAAAGTGATGCAAATTATAAATCGTCTTAATTTTACTTAAAATATCTAAGCCTCAGACAATATGTCATTATACTGAGAATAATACACATGCTCAGAAACTCAGCAGGTATCTTTTGAAAACTCTCACCTGCAATAGAAGTCCCATTTATTTTTATAAAAAAAAAGTTAAATTCTATAGCTGATCCTAAAATGAGATCATTAAATTTATGCATCAGATATATCTTTTTTTCTTCTTCCTGACTGATAACAGGATCGTAAAAGAGAATAACTGGAGAGGAATAGATGGCTGTTGAATAATTTTAATGGGATTTCAGTAAGCAATTGGTAAGTTAGCTGCATTTCTTTTGATGTGTTGGTCCAATAGAGAAAAAGCATTGCCTGGAGTTCAAAACCTGCATCTTCAGCTAAAAACAAAGTCATGGAGNAAGCCCCTGTCCAAATCCCTCTCCAGCTCTCCTGGAGCCCCTTTAGGCCCTGGCAGGGGCTCTGAGATCTCCCTGGAGCCTTCTCTTCTCCAGGCTGAACACCCTCAGCTCTCCCAGCCTGTCTCCAGAGCAGAGGAGCTCCAGTCCCAGGAGCATCCTTGTCACCTCCTCTCTACTGGCGCACTTGCCAATGAAGACCAAGACAAAACATTATTTTGTATCTTAGCCTTCTCTATCCACATCTCCGGTAACTAAGTCTCCCATCTCCTTATGAAGAGCCATACAGTTTTCCTAGTCTTTCTTTTATCACCAAAATACCTTTAGAAGCTTTCCTTGTTGTCCTTGGCATCCCTGGCCAGATTTAATTCTACTAGGGCTTTAGCTTTCCTAACCTGATCACTGGCTGCTCAGACAACTTCTCTGCATTCCTCCCATGTTACCTTTCCCTGTTCCATCCTCTGAAGACTTTTTATTTGTGTGTGTGTGTTTGAGTTTTTCCAGGTATTCCTTTTTCATCCATGTAGGCCTCCTGTTTGTGTCTGAATTCCTCTTTGCTGGGATGCATTGCTCCTGAGGCTGGAAGAGATGATCCTTGAATATTTAACAGCTTTCTTAAGCCCCTCTTCCCTCTGGCACTTTATCCCATGATACTCTTCCAAGCATATCCCTGAAGACACCAAAGGCTGCTCTCCTGAAATCCACAACAGTGAGTTTGCTGTGTGCCCTCCCCTCTGTAAGGATCTTGAGCTCCATCCAACACTTCATGGTCACTAGAGCCCAGGCTGTCCTAGGGCTTCCAATTCCCCACCAGCTTCTCCTTGTGGGACCTGAGAACCAGGTCCATCATAACACATCTCATCCTTGGCATCTCTATCACTTGGGGAAAGAAGTTATTACCAACATTTTCCAGCAACCTCCTGGCTTATGCCCTCCTGTGATGTCCCTCCAAAAGGTATTGGGGTGGTTGAAGTCCCTCATGTGAACCAGGGCTTGAATATGTGGCTACTTCTATCTATAGATGATCTTATCCACTTGTTCTTCCTGCTCAGGTGGCCTGTAAGCAGAGCCCCACTGTAATGTCACCTGTCTCTTTCTCTCCTTTGATCCTGACCCATGAGCTCATCCTCATCCATCCCCAGGCATAGCTCCAGGCACTCCAGCTGGTCATTGACAGCACTCACTGTTGTCTGTCCTTCCTAAAGAGCCTGTACCCCACCATTCCAACACTCTGGGCATAGCAGCCATCCCACCATATCTCCATGGTCCTGATGAGTTTGTGGTGCTGCATGTGTGTGCATGTCTCCTCCAGTATTCCCCATGCTGTGTGCATTTGCACAGAGGTATTTAAGCTGACTTACTGGCTGGAGCAGCTTTGTATTGCTCTTCAGCTGCTCTTCTCCTGACCTGTGATCCCTCTCCAGGTTCTGAGCATCTGTTGCTGCCTTGGCATCAAACTGGTAGGAATGGGATGGATTGAGATTCTCTTTCCCCAGCAACTTCAATTTACAGCCCCTCCTCACCAGGTTGGCCAACTTATAACCAAAATTGCTTTTTCCCTTTTTTGACATAAGGACCCCATCAGGCCCCAGCAGAGCAGGTTTCTCAAAGCAAGTCCCACGTTCTAAATATCTGAATCCCTGGCTGTGACAGTAATCCTGTAAGGATTTGTGGATTCCCCACTTTTCAAACCTCTTTCCTTTGACCAGGAACATCCAGGAAGAAACTATCTGCCCTCCCAAGTCTCTTACCACCACACCCAGGGCTCTGCAATCCTTCTGGATACTCCTCATACTTCTCCTGGCTCCATCCCTGGTACTCACATGAAATAATGGCAGTGGATCACAGTCAGTGAGCTGTACAAGTATCTCTGGGTGACATCCCTGGTACAACATTCTCCTGTCATATGCTGCTCTTGAGGATAGGGGTAAAGTTTAAGAGATTCTTGTGGGTTTTTTTTTTTCCTAAACTCAGATCACTGCATCACTCTTCTGAGTATTTCCCAACAAAAATACAGGACAGAATGTTTCACTAAATTAAGAATGCAAATGCATGTCACTCAGTTTATCAGTGGAAGTTTATCAGATGTCTCAGTTAAATGACATCTTACCAAAACTGTGTTCACTGCTTGTGCAACCTGACATAAGGCATGTGCCAATATTGGTACAATATTTTTGTTCTTCCTTTATTATACCCACCTGCCCCCCCCCAAAAAAAAACCTCATACTTTGTATCTTGAAAGGATTCATAGGACTTTATTAATGACAGATATTTAAAATAGTGATTTTAAATAATTTTAAATAAAATTTCCCCAAAATACAACAGGACAACATAGATATTACATCAAACTTATTTCTAACAAATATCTTAAGTCTACTGAAAATCAACTTCTTGGTAAGCGAAATATTCACAATTACAAGTATATGACAGTATATTGCAATAGAATTTTTATGTTCTGTAGATATTCAAGGGAAGAAAAACCACAGAATTTTCTTTATTTTTAAACCATGTTCTCAAATTAGACCTTAAAACCTATATTTAGACTCTTCAAGGCAGATAATATTTCAAAGGTGCTGAGCACCTCTTCTTTCCATGGCCACAGAAACCTTCTTGACACTTCTCTGAATGAGAGCACATTTCTCAGAAAACCTAAACATGGTTGTAGGAACACAGTTTTGACTCATATGCCTGCAAATTTCACTCAGTAGAACTGTGTCTCTAAATTAAAGACAAACTAACTGATCTCTAGTAAACCCCAATACTTCAGGGAATTGTGAAAGCTGTACATGGTAGTTGTGATCCTTTACAGGGAAATGTAGATTTACTGAGGAATTTGATCACAAAAGTTGTGGCAAAGGCACCTCCAGGAAAGGTAACCAACAGTAACAAAGTTTATTAATTCTCATGTGCCCAGAATATAGACTCAATAAGGACTCAATATCAGTCCTTAGAAATTGTATCATAAGGAATCAAGCAACACGTGAACATTGCTCTCCCTCCTGCTCTGAATCCATCCAGGGCCTCCCCAGCAAAGAGCAGAGGTGATACCAGGATGAGAAAAAAGCTCCTTGTTGGGTCTTTTCCACCTTATTTCAGTTGAAGGAACCCTTCTGCCATTTCAAGGTTTCTTGTGGTTTCAATCTAGAGACACTGCAAAATTCCTCATCTCTTACAGCTCTCCATGCTACGTCCACTGGAATCATGCCCATGAAAAGAAAAAGCCAGTGTCTGACCTAAAGAAACCTGTACAGCTCCAGTCTTTTGCAAGTGCAAGGTGCCCTGGAGCAGGATCAGCTGGGCCATGACTTTTCTTGTGGGCACCTGACCATTGTTGANGCATCACCTGCATGCACTGTACACAAAGCATGAGCCTGATCCCACACAGATTCCCAGAGTCTTCACTGGGACTGGCAATACAATTGCAGCAGAAAGTTGTTGCATTTCCCGTACTCCACAATGTGTTGACTTCCTATTGCTACAGATATGTAAATATGATAAACAACAGGCTCTGAGTCAGATTAAAGTCATGGGACCTCAGACCAGATTACCAGTTGGATCTTTTAAATTTTTTATTTTATTTTATTTTAGAGAAGAGAAGAGCTTCTGACTTTGCTGCGGGTGCTAAATGGCTGTCAGATCCTGGGCAAGTCACAGAAGTTGTGATTCCTCACACATGACTTTAGATATTTGTGTTGATGTCTATACCTGATTAAGTCATCCATGACTGCCCTTAAAGTCAGTAGAGAGAAGGAGGCACTTTCAGGCTGTGGTTCATCTGATTTCTTTTAGACACTGCCTGTCTCATGCCTGGAAATGTTCAAGGCCAAGATGGACAGGTCTTGGAGCAACCAGGTCTAGTGGAAGGTATCCCTGCCCACGGCAGGAGGTGGAACTGGATGATATTTGAGGTCCCCTCCAACCCAAACTATTCTATGATTATTAAATCAAACTCACACCTGAGTCAGGAGCCTGCCTGGCTGCAAAGTGATCACTCCATCATGAGGTTTCAAACCATGTCTTACCAATTCCCACCCAAGGTAGGGAGCCTGGTGGTGGTGATGTGAAATCTTGTTCTTTCTTCTCTGTCCAGCAAAAAGTTACCTCATCATGATACCAGAAAGGTAAAGTCAATATGAGCTAAGTCCATGCAGATGAGAATTGCTCCATGTGAAGTGCTGATGAGAACAAAATGATGACAAATCAATTAAAAATTTAGTTGATGCTGACTTGTAGAGTCCTCATTAAAAAAAAAAAAAATGGGGGGGGAAAAAGTTGGGATATTTTTGTGCTAATTCACTCCGCAGGAATTTCTCTTCTTGCAGCACCAGATTCACAACTAAGACCTCTTTCTCAGCTTGTCTGTGCTGTAAGGGAGTAAATGAAAACAGTCTTGACTATTAGNAGATGACAAATCAATAAAAAAGTTTAATTGATGCTGACTTGTAGAGTGCTCGTTAAAAAAAAAAAATAAAAAAAGGGGGAAAAAAGTTGGGATATTGCTCCCAACTCCCCAGGAATTTCCCTTCTTAGAGCACCAGATTCATGACTAAGACTGCTTTCTCAACTTGTCTGTGCTGTAAGGGAGTAAATGAAAACAGTCTTGACTATTAGGGTGATAATTGTTTGCACAGGGGCTTTGTTGTTTTTTTTTTTTTCCTGCAACCTGAAGGTGATCAGATTATGAGTGGGAAGAAATTATGCAACTAAATAAAGTACAAATGCACATATTCCCAAAATATCCCCAGGTTCAGAATTACTAACTGTTCTTCTTGAAGATTTGGACAGGGTATTAAAAGAACTCACACATCTGCAGTGTGTCCAGTCTGCTGTTGGCAGTATTTTCTTCTGTTGCTCAGGGGATCTTGATTTCTTTTAGTGAACTTCATAACAAAGACCCTCTGGAGTTTGATGTTCTCTGCTCCAGCCCCATATGACAGCAAGAATAGGTGTCCAATATTTAATGTAGTTTATCTACCATAACCTACATACTCTCAGTATTTCTGAAGTCATTTCTGCAACCAAATAACTAATTTCATTGGGAATTCATCATTAATAATAGAATTTATTTTCCTAAAAATGTCATTTTTTCTAAGTAGTGTCTGATGACTTCATCTCTGATCAGGGCTGTGTGAAATATTCTACAAATAAGGACTAAATGGCATAACTAGTTAAAAATAGTGGGCAAAGAAGATTTATTCTTCTGTATACTGTGTGGGAACGGAAGTGCAGAGAAAAATCTCCCTAGTGGGACATAGCCAGGAGCTCAAACATGCCATCCAGGTCCACAAATGATTCTCTCAGAGATCTAGGACATAGCAAATACATCAACTGTAGGTGAAATCCAAACTTTTAGACTCAAACCAAAACAAGGTAGGATAAGCATAAAGAGGCCTGAGGTTAAAAAAAAATCTGATTTTTTATTATGAGCTAAAGAAAAAAAAAAAGAAGCCTAGGTTGGTATATAAAGTTAGAAGAGATGGTTACATTTATTTAGAACTGTTTTTAAAAAATCCTTATTTTGCACTCATCAAAACGAGAGTAGAGGGAGTTACAATAACTGAAGCACCAAGATGTTGAAAATATTGTATCTGTTGGGCATGGCTGGGAGAACCCATAGCATGAATATGTATAACTGAAAGAATGTTCAAAATACATATAGCCTGATGGAAAAACTCAGAAAAACTTGGATGCTGAAGAAGACACTGTGGGAAGATGCTGATATCTTCCAGGTCATCCTGACCTCATCTTTTTTACAGCCTTAAAAATCTCATTGGCATTTAACAAAATACAAGCATTTTATGCCTTTTGACCACAGTCCTGCTGTGGTGGGCAGATGGATGCTCTTGCTTATGTGCATGCAGAACCTCAGACCAAGGTAGCCAGGTGGGTTGTGCTCACCACTGTGTGTTGGGTACCATGTTCTGTACTGCCAGGTGCCCTAGGGACCTGTCTTTGTGTGTTTGTTCATGGCCTGCTCTCCTGAAGAGGATGAACCAAAAGGATTTTTCTTTCCCCCAGGTGTTTTGAGACTTGCTGGTACAGAATGCAAGTCTCATATTTATGCCAGAGCCTGGAGAGCAGATTGTAGGCATCTGCCTTCTTCCCTGCAAGCAGAATCAGACTCCACAAGAGCAGTCTCTTTCATGGGCATCAGTTCCTTAACTAACTAAATTGCATCTTAATATGTGGGGCCCTGGCACAAGTTGCCCAGAGAAGCTGTGGCTGCCCCATCCCTGGAAGTGTCCAAAGCCAGGTTCGTCAGGGCTTGGAGCAGCCTGGTCGAGTGGAAGGTGCCCCTGCCTGTGGCAGGGCATTGGAACTGGATAATCTTTAGGGTTTCTTCCTACCCAAACTATTCTATGGTTCCATGACTTTATTATTCTATAAATACAGCTCCTGCACTACTTGAAGTGTCATTTTCCTCAAACACAGGCATTGCCACTGGGGCAAGGCCTAGAAAAATAAGCAGTGGTTAAGTGTCCTCACAGGTCACTTTTTTTTTTTTTCTGAATTGCTTTGTATCATCAAGGTGGTTTGTTGTTTGTTGAAAAACTTAAATATTAATTTTTTCATGCATCATTGAAGCAAAATATGTGGTAGTGCTGTCTTCAGACAAAAAAATCTTTGCATTCTTAGTATTCTGAGCACTTCATAGACCTCAGTGACTACATTAGTAAAGAAATGGAGATAGAGCCAGAAACAAGAAATCTGACTCAGATTTGAGTTGAGGAAAAAGCATCTGGATTGGTATGGCCAGTAATTCATTAGTCAACACTTGAGTGGACCCCCAGAAGTTTTTTCTCTTTGAAGTCACTAGAACACTGAGTACATGTTAACTGTTTCAGATTTGTCAAAGCAGAGAGGCCCATGCTAAATCCCCTGCACTTCAAATGGAATTTAAGCTCTGTGCTTACTAAAAATGGACAGTTTGAACAGGGTGTAACCTAGAAGCCCTTGAGCAAATGATCAAAAAATATATAAAATATTGCCTCCTGGCTTGAGCTTCTCATTGAAAATCTCAGTGCTCTTTTCCTAACAAGGTCATCACCCACAGCACGGATTGCAAAGTCACATTTTTAACTGTGCTAGAGAAAAGCCATTTCCTCTGGGCATCCTGTGGGAACCATCCAGCACATCCAATGTGCAGTGGCAAGGCTCTTCCAAGAAGTTATTTCTCCAGTTATAAGACCCTTTGAAGAAAGGTAGTGCCCTCTCACCCTGACCAAGAGTTCCAGAAGCTGCATTCTAGCAGCTGTCCATAGCATAAGCCAAATATTTAGTTAGAGGTCTGTAGTTTGAAAGACAGAGAAACAAAAAAGCATGCTGTTGTACTGACTTTTCCAAGCTCCCAGGAAAAAAGCTCTGTAGATCACAGAGCATTCACTTCACAACATGTTTGGTAGGCACTCTGAACACAGAGAAATTTGGTGTGCGAGTGAATAAGCAAACATGGTCATCTTCTAGGAAAGAGATGTGAAACTCTGAGAAGGGTCCCATGTTCACCATGACACCAGATGCTGAAGGATATAACTTCTCAGTCCAAATGATCAGACAAATTTGGGGTATTCTCAGTTCTTTTTCCAGGGTGGGTGAAACAACCAGGCTGTGGGTGGATCCTGGAAATTTTAGCCATCTTGGACTTCGGATATCCAGTCGGGGTTTGAAAATTGGCAGTAATAATGGACTTGGATGGGCTCTTGGCATGGAAGGCTTCTGGTGTGAAAACACTTGGAAAACTCTAGCTACCTTGTCCCATACATTTCTCTCTATTTGCAGGAAATGGGGATTGTCAATGTAGTCTGATAATTTATCTCCCTAAATAATTACCAATTCCACCTCCCTGATCATCCTGAGTAAAAAAGCGCTAATTTTTCTTTAAGAATAAGCCAACTCTATAACTTTCCACCCTCCACTTCACACAGTCTTCCAGCACTGTCCAGGAAATCTTGCATGCACAGTCCCTTCCAGAACACCCCCTATGTGCACCCAAGGACAGACACATATCCTGACCACCTCAGTGTAAAACATCACCTGGGGCTGCAGTATGGAGTTGATGGATTCAAATGCTTTTCTGAGAAGACACAAGTACAAAGTATGAATATATAGTGCCAACAGTTATGCACTGGAGACAGAAATAGGATTCCCCATGGCTGCCACCCTAAGTCTAGGCATCTCTCCTTAGGACAAACACCTTTAGTGAAGTAGCTGTGACTTTTGATGGCTGTTAGAGATCAGCCAAATTCCCTTCTTAATCCTGAGACCCTCTTTCAAAGACTGTTGGCATGATGAAGTTTGTGTGAGTTTGTATTGCTTCCCAGGTTTCTATAGAAAAAAGCTAAAACTGTGGCTAGTCCTTATCCTTGGAGTGGGACATGCTTTTATGCTATGTGATCTTTGTCAGAAACCATGGGTTCATCAGTCAGCAATGGAAAAGGCAGAGCTGGGTTGTGGTCCACCAAATGGTAACTGAGGCCTGTTTCATAAATTCTGACATTTGACCAGTTGGGTGAAACCATGTATTTCTAACTGGAAAAAGGCAGCAGAAGGAAGATCTGGGTAGAAATGTCTGTCTACAAAAATGAAGCATTTTCATGCTGTTTGCACATTGCACACACTTTCAGCATCTGTTTATTATTCAGTGCTGCCATGGAATCTTTCTGCGCACAAGATGCTTGAGATAAGTTCATCCCAAGATACGTGAGTCAAGGCAGCTGCACAACAGGGCATGGTGAAAAAGACCTTTGCAATGAATTATGCTCTTACTACAGAGCAAAAAGAATGCATGGAATGATCTAGCCATGCTGTGTATAGCCCAAGGCTCTGCGCCAAGCAACGAGGGAAGATGGATCCCTTTTATAGCTTAGCCCCACCCTAAGGCTTAGACACAGGGCAAAGTGGCTGAAATAGCACAGATGGAAAATACCATCTGTGTTGTAGAGAGCAAGAACAGGGAGCAGGGAGAAACAGCACTTGTGAGGAGTTTTTCTTCCAAGGGAAGGCAAAAGGTGCTTGGAATTGCCACAGCAAAAAAGTTTGGGCAAGCAGGTGTATAGATTGGGAGTCCCCAAGACAGAAGCCTGGGAGGACATGAAGCAGCAACATGTGCACACTGTGGTTCAAAGTCTCTGTTTCTGCAGAGACATGAAGGGAGACATGAAGCTGTCCCCACTGTTGCAGTTAGTTTAACCCTTGAGGGAAGGAGGGACTTGAAAAGGACCTGGTGCAAAGTCATAGAAAAGGCTATCATGATGCTTATTCCTCATGGAAACGCAGAAAATGCAACACTGAACATGTTGAACATTGGAGATCTTTTCTCTGTATATATTGTCTCAAGGAAGGCAGTGCCTTGTACCCTGCAGATCTGAGGATTTCATCCTGTGGCAAGGGGGAAAAATGTTATATTCTACAACAGTCACCAAATTCTTTTAAAAGTAGAACCTGAAGTCCTCAGGAGTACACACCTGCCCAAATCCTGTTGATTTCCATAGTATTTGGGTGCTCTTATGCCTCCTAAACCTGCTCAGCACATCAGCTATATAGTGGAGATACATCACAAGTCTGCATTTTCTGGTGTACATGGGAGATCCTTGGGAAAAGTAAATCTCTTACCAAATGTTTACTCAGTGTTTGTAGCAGCTGCTGGAGTTCAGCCTGCATCTGCTGGTAATGCAGCTGAGGACTGAGAGCTACCCTGTTGAGAAGGCTGGGGTGCAGTACTGGATGAAAAGCTGGAGAGGACACAGCCATGTGTGATTGAAGACCAATCCATCAACCATGCCCTGGAACACCAGAAGTGTGACCAGCAACTTGAGGGATGTGATTCTGCCCCAGTCAGGTGAGATGTCACCTACAGAGCTGCCTCCAGCCCTGTGATCCCCAACATCAGAATGACATGGAGCTGCAGGAGTGAGTTCAGAGGAGGTCATGGAGATGCTTTGGGGGCTGGAGCCCCTCTGCTCTGGAGGCAGGCTGGAAAGCTGAGGGTGCTCAGCCTGGGGAAGAGGAGGTTCCAGGGAGACCTCAGAGTCCCTGCCAGAGCCTAAAGAGGGCTTATAAGAAAAATGGTGTCAAGCTTGATGGTAGGATCTATTGAAATAAAGAAAGGGGGTATTGATTTAAAACCAAAAGAGGGTAGCTTTAGACTAGATGTAAGGAAAATATTTTTTACTGTGAGCATGATGAAACACTAGCACAGATTGCCAGTGAGGTGGCAAATGCCTTATCCCTGGAAATATTCAAGGCCAGATAGGACAAGGCTCTGAACAAAGTCTAGTGGAAGATGTCCTTGTCCATGGCAGGGTGTTGGACTAGATGACCTTTAAAGGTCACCTCCCACCAAACTATTTTATGATGTTTTTGGGAGTCTGTATGCAAATGCCACCAGCCCTTGGAGAGCTGTCAGAACAATCAGAGGTGTTTTGTGAAAGACATAATTGCCTAAGTCCCCTGTCTGTCATGTATCCCCTTCAGATTTTTAAGAAGTATTCTTGCCCTGAGAACTTTCTGGATGTAAGTTCTAGGTCTTCACTTGCCTTGAAGCTTTCACTCTGAGGATCTGCAGCAGGAGCAGTAGGAGTTTTCTTCCTAACAGCAATTTTCACACACACCATGATGAGCATTTTGGGTGAGCTGTCACTAACATTCTCAGACCACAGAAAAATATCCTTATTTGGTGGCTGCAGAGATGACTGGAAGATTCAAAAGGAGAAAGGGTGGAGCTGGGGGAGATCCCAAAGGACAGAGGGTGGCCTGTTCTCACACAAGGACTGGAGGGTGTGATGCTGATCCCAGTCGTTTGCTCAGGGCAAACCAAGGGCATGTAAACAGAAGTCAACAACAGAAATTAAACTGGGTGGTTGGGAGAAGAGCCATTTCCAGAGATGCCATCAGTCACAGATGAGGTCCTAATGGGACCAACATGTTGAGAACTTTGTAGACTAAAGATCCCATATCAATGTTCCAAGCACTGAGGTAGAGAATGAAGATCCAGCACAATCATATGCTGAAGTGTTTGTCATCATCTGCAGAAATGAAAGCTGACAAGGCAGCCATTGCCTTGGTCAGTGCTGTTTCTTATTTGAAATGATCCCATATAGAGAAATTTTGACTCAGAAACACAGGGAAGCCAAGAGGGAATGAGACATTAGGCCACCACAAAGGATAAAAGGGATATGTTTTCAGTACATAAACAGCCAGAAATCTCCCGGGCAGCAGAGATGAATATTAACTTAGAGCAAGAGGACAATGGCCAGTGATGACACAGAGTAAGAGGGATTGAAGCTGTCTGCTCTAGGTTTCACATGCAAGTGGATTGAAAGGTCAATGAATAGGCATTTCCTGTCTGAATCCTCATTGTTCAGCCACTGCTGGTTTTATTTTAGTGTAGAATTGATATTAATTACTTGCAGAGCATCACAGATGTGTCACAGACCTGCAGGAAGCAAGGCATGGGATCAGAACTTGGAAAACTGGCATCCAGCTCCTTCCTGCACTGTCCTGCCACACAAAGCTTTTGGCCTGACTGCTTCACCAGCTCTGAGACTCTGCTCCTCTACAGCAAAGATGAAAACCTGCCCTGGTCTCTCTTGCTTGCTGAGATACAAGCTCCTCCTGCCAACATTACTGAAGGGGTGCCTTGGGTTCCTCCAGGTCTCCCACCTTCCTGGGAAGTTGTTGATTTTGCAAGGGCTCAACATGCTGAAAGAAAGCAAAGGTTTGGGTCACTGAGCAAGTGATTCTGCTGACTTGGAGGTAGCTGGAGACCTTTCCAAGCTCTTTTACAAGCAGGTTAAGGGCATAAGGATGACTGTGTTGAATCAGACCTGGTCTGTTCCTTTTCACTATCCCTTCTGGGGTAGAAGGGTGGGAAAGAAGCATATGAACAACACCAGTGGGTAGTGATACTGCCCCAGTGATAGCTCCTCTGTGCCTACAGAGTTGTGGCTTGATGATTTGTGGAGCCCCAGGTTATACTATGTGTACAAATATAAATATCAGAATACTCTTAAGAACATTTCTTCCTTTCATTAAACAGTGGTCTTTAGGATCTGTGTAAGTGCTTATTATTCATAATATCTGCAGACAAGGATGTCCATAACTGGACTCCAGACCTTGTGAATCTTGACATTTGTATAAGCCTACTGCCCAATAAAATAATTTGATGACCCAAATTCTATTATTACTAGAAACAATGTGTGATTATTCTCTATAATCTGGAGTACCCTGTTTTGTAGAGATACTGCATCTGTCTCATGTAATCTCTTATGAGACTGGGCAGTCATAGTCTTTTCAAATGTTTCTGAAAATAACATTCTTCATTCTGATCCTATAAAATCTTTTCTAATCCTGCTATATCTTTGATGAGGAGTAAAGCTCAGTGTGCAAAAGACCTTTCAAGAACTTGTATGGTCTGCGGTTTCTAAGTGACATCATCTTGTAGTTCTCTATCCCTTCCCAGGTAATGACTTCCCCATAATAGCTTTTCCTGAATATTCTTTAGTCATAGTTGGGTGTTCAGCTGACATTTTCATTGAACTTAGTTTGTATGACCTCAACATTTCTTTACTGAATGCTAAAGGGTGTTTCGGAGAATTTTTTGGCAGTTTCCTTTAGTTACTAGAAATTTCAGCTTATGTGATACCTGCTAGTCCCTCTACTGCATTTTCCTGCCTCTGGCATTGGTCAGCAGTGACTGCTTGGAGCAAGGGAGTGTGAGCAAACTCTTTTCTGCTTGCAACACCTGGTTTGGTGAACAGGTCCTGCAACAAGGACAATTCCACAGCAAACTAATGAACTGAAACAGAGCTTTTATCATGCTTTTCTGCCCTTCCCAGGACTTAACCATAGAATGAGAGAAAGGTTCAGATTGCAAAAAATAATCTTGTTCCAATCCCCCTGCCATGGGCACGGACACCTTCCCTAGATCAGGTTGTTCCAAGCCCCATCCAACCTGACCTTGAACACTTTCAGGGATGGGAGACCCACAGTTTCTCTGGATAATCAATCTATTCTCCTCATGCATTAGAAGACATTTCACCTCCTTTATTACCACAATGAACAACAGCCATCCAGGCAAGGCTCAAAGAAAGCCCTTACTGGCAGACAGGGAGCCAAATAATTTCTTAATTGCATCTCTGGAAAGAGTTCACTTATAACCATTTCTTAAGTGTGGAAAGAAGCACTTTGTGTGGGTTACTCCAGCATTTAAGGACCTCCTACCATGTCTGACTTACAGATCAAGGAAATGGTTTTCCTCCTAGATAGGATTAAAATGATAGAAGCATCTTTTTTTAGTCTTCCTAAACTTCTCAAAAGTCACAGAAAATCAAACAGGAAAAGAACTGACCACCCAGTCATACAAAACTATTTCTCTGTCTCTTCTCATCCATGCTCCTATGTGGAACAGCTGGGAGCAGCTTGTTAAGGGACACCAACTTATGGTCAGCCTAATCTCATTCACAGAGACTGAATAACAGGTGAAAACATGAGTGCTTATGACAACAGCCTCCATGTTAACAGGCAGCAAACGAGGGCAACACTGGAAAAGAAAGCTGCCTCCTTCTCTGTTCTTCATAAAGCCCCCTACTACCTAAGTAGAGCTGGTAAAGCTCATCCAAGGTATCTGGAAAGGTTAATTGATTGTTAGTCTTTTTCTAGCTAAAGAATACAAAGCAATAAAAAAATCAGTTTTGGGATTTGGCCTTAAGCTTAGTTCCAGATATCCAGGGAAATTTAACATTCCCGTCCTCTCTTTGGTGTGCAAGTTATGGATAGCTCCCTTCCAAGTCTGGGAACAATAAGCTTTATTCACTTCATCAGTATGAAGCTTGACTTGAATCCCCTTAAACTTCTCAATTACAGTCATGTCAAGGGTCTGATAACATTTTTCTGCACTAGGGCCACTCTTCAAACTTTGTGAGGTAGCAGTCACCCCAGAGCAGAGGCATGGGTTGTGTTAGGACTTGGGGAGCACTGACCCACCCATCGCCTCAGAGCCCTTCTCATGAACCTCAGCAGATACCAGGGCATGACTGTCCCCATCCTAATATGAGGTCAAATAGTTTGATTATTTGAGATAAACAAGCCAAGGAAAGCAAAGCTTTTGCTGTGGGAGGACTGTTTCAGAGTAGCTGGAGGTCATCTCAGAGATAAGGAACATAAACCAAACCCAAATCTGCCTTCTGGATGAATAATCGGGCTGAGGCACGACTGAAGATCAGATGGTGTCTCATCTGCAGCCAGACTCTTCTATCACACTCCAATGGTGCTAAAAATTAATTCATAATCACCTCTCCAAAGGAGAAATTGTTAACAACGTAAAAGGTGCATCTAACTTTTTGAAATGCCATGAGTACTACAAGCACAAGAAATTATAAAGCCCAGTTTCCTAATGAGCTGCAGTTCTTGGTTGATTCCTTTGATTCCTGTAAAGCTGGTGAGCCCTAACTCACTTTTTTTTTTTTTTTTGCTGTGGAGTCATTTAGAATGTTCTCTCTCTTACCCCATACTCAGATGAGCTTTTGGAGGATGTTTCTCCTGCCCACCTGATGGAAACATGACACGGCTGAGACATGAAATAGACACAAACACACACAACTCACAAAAGCCTCCTTTTGGGGGATTGTCCATGGTCAGAATGATTTTCACCCAAGTACAAAGGAACTAGAGAAAATTCATAATTTCTAAGACTTTGGGGTTATCTGGAACCTTTGAGATAATCTTATCTGGGTTGTACAGCTCAGGCCAAAAAACTACACTAAATGGTTTCTGGATAAAGCCTTTCTCTCTCTCTCTCTCTTTTTTTTCTTCTTCTTTTTTTCTTCTTTTTTTCTTCTTTTTTTCTTTTTTTTTTTTTTTTCCCTAACAAGCATTATCTTATAGAACAAACAGTAAACTGGGATTCACTATATCAGCATTCAGCATCTAACCTTCTGTTTCACTTTGTGTTGCTTAATTACTTCTGTGCTTCAGTTCCCTCTGGGAAAAAGATAAACAACAATACTTCAGTCTTTCACATTATTGCAGCTATTAAATATTTGTAGAGTCATTCAGATACCACAGTGGTGAGAACTATGGAAAAATCTATAGATAACTCAGAACTGTTTATGTTTCTGCTGATAGCAGAGATAGCACAGAGATTTTCTTCTACAACGGGGGAGGTGTTTGGGGGGGTTTGGTTTGTGTTCTTTTTTTATAAAATCCCCATGTGTGGAGTAGATGATGCTTCTGTTGTATTACACACTGAAAAAAACCCTTAAGCTCGGCATCATCATAGTACATAAAAAAAGGGAACAAATACTTCTTAGCCACAGTGTCATTCTTCACATCTTCAAAGTACTTTACAAATATCTGCCAGGAAGCTGACTTTCCACTGTGATGTTCAGATTCCCAGGGTATTGTTTCTATTTTGGTGAATTGTTTGTTATGGCAGCATGACCTTCCTGAAAGAATAGCTTCAACATTTGAGGACCCATCCCTAGCAGAACTACATCTGAAAATGCATTTTTAAGTGGCTTGTCTAAAATATATCTAAAGGCATGTGTCAATAATCCCATTCTTTCTTACAAACTGACAAGAAGTTGTTCATAGCAGGAAGAATGAACCAAGACTTTCTCCTCCAATGCCCAATAAGGAGGTTGAAGTTATGCCTTCATGGAACGTATGTCTTCTTGGAAGGAACTGAGATTCAAGATTATGAACGCGGTTTTTGCGGGGGGAAAAAAGCTAAAAGTTGAAATGGCACGTACTAAGGAGATGATTCTCCTGTCATTCCCATCTTCAGAGGTGATGAAGGGCACAGAGAGCTGTGGGGCTGCTCCTCGGACAGTGAATTGAGAATAGAAAGTTGAGCTTTGGGTGAGATGTTTGAAGGACATGGCCCTGGCCCTGGGCAGTTAAAGTCAGTGGTCATAAGAAGGAGATCTCTGCAAATAATTTCTCCTGGAGAGCTCCAAAATAGACTTGCCTGAAGAACTGAGACGTCAGAAATCAGTCTAAGGACTTCATGGCATGGCCCCTCCTAGCTCAGGGGTGGGAATACACCCCTTTTACTGTAAGTGAGCAATGCAGCATGGCCAGCATGGTTCCTAGGGCAGTGGGACTGTGGGAGTTGCCATCTATGTGTAGCATAAGGATCTGCTTGCCAGACCCTTCTTTATAAACCCAGTAGTGAATGTGTTCCAGAAGGCTTCAAGACAATGCAATGAAAATCAGCTGCTCAGACAAAGTGTCAGTGAAGGGTCTAGATAAGGGAAAAGCTGCAAAATGTGCCCAGACGACAGAAATCACATAGTGTGCAACCCCACTCTGGAGGAAACCATGGACTTCTTTCACTTGGAATCTTAGATTCAAAGTAAAACTTGGTCACTGAAAAGGAGGAAGGAAGGCAGAAAATAAGAAACTGATCACTTAAATTTTCCACTCTGAAGTTCTACAGTGGTTTGGTTTTTTGCTTCCCTCTCCCCACCTAAACATTAAAATTCACTTTTTCTTGTGAGCAAACACATCCAAGACTCCCAGCAGCATGGGCACTGAAATCCACCACCAAGGCAGAACAGCTTTGCTGTAGGCTTCTCTAGCATAATGCAGTGCAGCAACAAGCAGTGTAAACATATCAGCCTGGAGAAATAAACATTAGACTAAAGATTATTTAATGACTGTGTTTAATTAAGTAATTTGTTGACCAAGGCTGGCAGCACAGGCTCCCACCTACCATAAAGACCTAGAGGATTGTGGTCTGAAAGAAGTATAAATCAGTGGAAGTTCTTTGAAGTCCATATACTGTGCCAATTTATACCCAGATAAGGATGTGAACCTTTGAGTTTGTCCCTTGTTTCCGCCGGAAAAAGGGCAGGCCCAGGTTTTGTTACTAAAAGAGATCAAAGTTTCTTGGAATTAGGGGGAGGAGGGAAAGGCAGTCCCTAAAGATTTCCTGCTGCTTCTGTAGAAGTGAAGAAATAGCCAAACAGTAACAGCAAGCAACGGGGTTCCTGGTATAACCAAGTCTCCTTTTAAACATCTTTCTCCATCTGGGATGTGTATAATCCCTGTCTTCCGGTTCAAGCCACAAATAAAAGGCACTGTAAACATTTTGGAAGGGCCTGGATTCATCCTACCTAAATATAGGCAATGAGCTATGCTTTCCATGTTACAAGCACGTAATTCCAGGCTCTGTCTCTTACTAATAAAACTTTCTAGTACATAAACCAGAGGAGCAGTGACAGAGACCTGGGCTAAGGCTGATATTTGTGGTTTATGGTTATCACTCTCTAGAGTCAATGATTTGCTTTGAACCTGCCCAGCCTTGACTCTGCACTGAACTCTGTGTCTTCATGTTCTAACAAGCCCAGAAAGTCAACCATATCCTGGGCTGCATCAAAGGCAGATTGAACAGCAGCACAAGGCAGGGGATTCTGCCCCTCTGCCCCACTGAGGTGAGACCCCATATGCAGAGCTGCCTCCAGCTTTGGGGTCCACAACATCAGAAGGACATGGAGCTGCTGAAATTAGTCCAGATGAGGCCACAAGGATGCTCAAAGGACTGGAGCTCCTCTGCTCTGGAGACAGGCTGGGAGAGTTGGGATATTCTCCCTGGGGAAGAGAAGGCTTTAGGAAGATGTCAGAGCCCCTGCCAGTGTCTAAAGGGCCTCCAAGAGAGCTGGAAAGGGTCTTTGGACAAGGGCCTGGTGGAACAGGACAAGGGGAAATTACTTCAAACTGCCAGAGGATAGGGCTAGATGGGATATTGGTCAGGAGTTCTTGGCTGTGAGGGTGTTGAGGCCCTGGCACAGGTTGTCCAGAGAGGCTGAGGCTGCCCCATCCCTGGCAGTGTCCAAGGCCAGGTTGGATGGTTCTTGGAACAACCTGGCCTAGTGGAGGGTGTTCCTGCCCAAGGCAGAGAGTGGAACTGGATGAAGGTCCCTTCCAACCCCAACTGGCAGTGTTGGTTTCAGGGTTGTACTGGAAGATCATGAGGGTCTTTTCTAACCTAAGTGATTCTGTGATTCCGTGTGTTTTTCCATTCAGGCCATGCTGATCCCATCAGCAGACTGTGGCAATGAGATGAAAACACAAAGGTTTCAAATGCTCTGGGTGGTAGATCAGGCCATTGGGAGGTGTTTGAAGGTACAAAGCTTTTTGAACCAGGGTTGGAAAGTCTGCATGACTGGTTTTTCTCCTGGATCAACTTCAAACTTCAACAGAGCCAGAGGGGTAGGGGAAAATTAACAAGGATGAGCAAGGCAGATTTGAAGGCTTAAGAACCTCTCTGGCATTATTTTCTTCAGTACGCTCTGTAGTAAATATTTATTTAGGAGTGCTTTGATACACACAGGCAGATGCTTTAAGACCTGATGTCCTGCTCATGTTCACAGCTATGATGGCACAAAGGACTATTATGATTTAGTGGTTATTTCCCTGCATATCAAATTGTGTGTGTCATCACCTCATCTCATCCCCTTCTAATGACTCACATGGTCACCCTCCCAGCACAAGTATGGTACAGAGAATATTTTACATCCTGTTAGTACAGTGTGGCAACAGGAGGCTGGTTGCTGTGCCCCAGGAGAACAGGAACACTCACATGGGAGCTCCTGTGCTCACAGTACCAGAGCCTCCTTTCTCACACATGTATTAGTATGTTGTGCTCCTAGACCATTCAAACTCTGATATGGTTTCTTGAACTAGGCTTCAGCAAACTCATCCTGGTGTGGTTAGCCTGGACACAAGTGTAAGACAGGAAATAATTTTTTATCTCTGGCAGAATATGGTAAGACATGCATAAGTGTCATGTCCCTGTACAGATAAAAACTGGATGATGAAATTTAAGATTAGTTGGAGAAAAAATATTGAAGAAGAAAATATATTGGTGGGTCATGCTCTAGACTTGGCAGTTTTGATGGGCTGGACTTCTTGTCAAGCTGTCTACTGATTCACAGTCTGCATTCTTTGGAGAAAATGTTAGTGATTGCACACAAATGTTCATCAATGGGAATGAGCAATGTTGAGTCTGTGACAAAAATGGAGAAGCTGCTGGCAGCTCTGCTGGCCACAGCTGAAAAGTGAAAGGGCTCTTGCAGCATGTACACATCAGGGTGAGTTCTTGGGAGAAATGACTAAAAGGTGATGCTGTCTGTCTGGTTTATTGGTGTTGTTTCCTAGAGACCTACTCAGTCCTTTGGGGAAACATTGGGATTAACAGGAATTTTGCCTATAAACTCAAGTGCTCTATGTTCCCCCTTTTGTGTGCTTACATGCCAGGAGCTTATTCTGCAAACCTCTAGAGAAATAAGAGACGTTTTCTTTACATCATGTTTGTTCAAAAATTTGGAATTTCTTTCTATTTAATGTGGTATTCTTCTACCTTAGACTTCTCCATACACATAAAAGGTACTGCCATGGAGGTACTGAAACAGCAGTGTCCTCTTTGAGCTAGAGGAGCACTCAAGTTTACTTTAGGACAGCATATTTACTGCAAGTGAAAGGAAAAGATCTTATGTGGCATACAGCACTTTGGTACCAGCACAGAGCTTGAATGGTAGATGGTAGATATTACATCTTTTGTTTCTGGAAAAGAAGATTGACCTCTAAACCAAGACAACAATAATTGTAAGAAATCTGAAGGTAGCCCAAACCAACAGACCTCTTTCAGCACCACAATTTGCTGTGCAAGAGCACACAGAGACCACAATATGTGGGACATATGATCAACATAACAACACCAGCCAGTTTTATTAGATAGGTTGAATAGGGTAAAAGTATGGGACTTTTTCCCCTCACAGTGATGGTCAAAGAAAATACATGTTTAACCAGATCCTAAATGTCTCACAATATTTTTAGGCAGCTGAAGGACTAACAAAACATTAAGACTCCCCTCCTCACCGAAGTGCAGGGAGCTGTGCCTGCAAAAACCCTGATGCTAAAAATTTAAAAAGCTCTCCCAGACATTTGTTGTGGCTATGACTATCAAAATCACATCACTGTTATTTGAGCAGAGGGAGTGGCTGTAAACTCAGACATAGTTGCTTTTGGCCTGAAAAACTGTGGACCCTGAGAGTTTGATAAATTTTACTGGGGGGATTTTTTTAATCCAAAACCCACAAGGGTGAATGGGACAACTTCACAATAACTGCATCCTCTGCCTGTATGTATTTAAGCAACTTCCTATGGGGACAATACAACTTCATACAGAGACAGAAAAAAATTTAGTAATTCTTAGCTAAAACATCTCAAGCAGTGAAGCCTGTAGAAATACCTGAGATTCAAGCTGACTTAAGGAAGACATTAATAATACTCGAATACTGGAGCCAGAAAGGTTAGGCTAGTCAAGAGAAAATAGTTCTAAATCAGTGAAGGTCCTGCCCCAACATTGTTTTGAAGAGGCTCGTGGAGTGAGCTGTCAGTTTAACATCAGCAGCTGCAGATAAATGCTATCAGAGGCTGATGATCTGCAGGAAAAAATCAGTTTTATTTCATACATCAAAACCAAACAGCTCCGGTAACAACCAAACTGCCAGGAAGAGGATTTCACCCACACTAAGGAAAATTCTGCCAGGTCATCAGTCTGTCATCTACAAGGTTTGGAGGTTTCCTCCATATTCATTTTAAAAGACTGTCTTTTGGAAGGGAGGGAAAATACCGCTTGGGTATTGGACTGTGAGGAAGCAATGGTATCATGTTTGCTTCCCTACCTGAATTTTGGCCTTGTTAAAGCTTACATTGATCACCTGGGTGGATCTGCTATAAGCCACCTGTTTATGGATTGGTTAATTCCAGTATGTTTGTATGCAAAAGTCCCAGGTCTGCTTTGCTCATCTCATTGGATCAGGAGCTGAGCCAGCTCCTGAGACAGGATCACTGAGCGGGACAGCAGTGGCACTTATTCCCAGCAATTGGCAGACAGTTAGTTGTCTGATAGCTTTTGGCCTCTAAAAATCCTTGTTGTTGCCATTGTACAGGTCAGAAGAGCAGGCAAATTAGGATGTTAAATTTGACATATTATTTTTTCAGTATCTGATGGTCTCCAGGCCAGAGACACGTGTTACTTTTCCAGTGGGACTCCTTTAGGAGAAAGGTATCATCTTGCTCAGAAACAACCTTTTTTCCCTTTGCTCTTCTGCTGCATATTCCCATGGGGTTAGTTGATCACCCCATGGGTGTGGCAGAAGAGGCAAGACTGATAACAGTGCATACCAGGACACATATTCAGAATAATATTCTAATACTTGAGGCAGATGAATTGGAAACATATGAACTGAAAGCTAAAGCAAAGCTGGATTTTATCAGCTGGATTTTATGTACTAATACTGGAAAATAAATCATATAAATATAAATAAACACTGCTGAAAAAAACAAAGTACTACTTCAGGATTGTCCTTAGAAATGCCCTTTCTTCTCCAATGCAATTATCTAAATGGCACTTACCTCTGAGCAAGCAGATGGTGAGGTTGCTTTATTCATGCAGCTGACTGCTGGTCCCAGGAGTGTGTGGAAGTCCCTGTAGGGAATGCTAATTTCAGATGCCACAAGCATTAAGCACCTGAACAGACATATTGTCCACAGGGAAAGCCTGGCTGTCACCTTCAAGGCAAAGATTTCTCATGCTTGGGACTGGGCACTCCCCCTCAGAGGCAGCTTTGTTGCCCATTTGAAATCCCTGGCCCAGAGAGATAGAGGTAAGTCTGGATTTAAGGGAAAATCATAGGTTCTGCAGTAGAAATGGTGACATGTTTTGCATGTATCCATGGTCATTAGCTCACATTTGGAGAGTGGATATCAGTATTTGCACTATCCCAACCTTGAGTCTGACCTACCATGGAATAGCCAAAGCAGAGAGTAAAGCAAAATGCAGGTGATTCTTTCTTTCCATTTTCTTCAGTTAGTTCCTCAGAGAATAATAAATGAGACAATAATTGGTGTCAGGACATTGGGATTTTGTGTCCCATTCCTCTAGTTCTCTGAAGCTGTGCCTCTTGGCTGAGTTAACACTCTGTTATGAAGACAGCATTTTCAATAGAGCTGCCTGGGTAGAGTCCAGTACTAGACCAGGCCTGGGAAAAAGTTATGCCTGCAAGACAGTTGTGATTTGTCTAAATTACTATATACATAATTTAAATTCATAATCAGCAATATAAAGTATATGTGATACACATGTACATACAAATACAAGTGCAATATGTGCCACCAGCAAAATCTCTTTGCCAGTGTTTATTTAAAATTCTGTCTTCTGATTTTATTTCCCTTCCTCACTTTTATTTGTCTCAAAGTTTCTGAGATTTGAAAGCTTTTTTTTTTTTCCTGAGCTGTAAGTTCACAGACTCTCTTCCTGATAAAGCAGATAAACATCTGAAGCAAAGGGGCAGCTACCAGAATACAGCCCAGCTAGCCTGGGGACCAACAGAGCTGGATGCAGCTGGAGAGTCAGGGAGAAAGGAACAACCTCAGTTCAGATAAGATTTTTTAACTCTGAAACAAATTTTCAGCTGGAAAATACAGTCCAAATTTAACGTCTTTGGGGGATGGAAAATATACAGCTGTGACTAATTTCATGACTGTCTCATTTTTCCTCCTTGATGCTTCTATTAGAATGTTTTTTCAGAGGAAACCTGTGAGAAGCTGAGGTCTTGTTTCAGTGAAATGTTGAGATCACAGGGCATCTGTTTGGGTTTTTTTTTTACTTTTTTTTTCCTTCTGGTCTCAAAGCAGAGAAAGATGACAAGCAATGCAGGGGGAGGTCAGCAATGAAGTTATTTTGCATGCAAACACACACTTCTGATCTTAGTGATGCAAACCAGATGTTCAGATGCAAACCAGACTGTCTGAGTGTTAGGAAGACATTAATTTAACTCATCCAGAGTTGTAGAAAATAAGGAGGCATCTATCAAAATTTTGCCAAAAGAGGATTTAGCTATTTCTAATAGTGACTATGCATTTGTATAAAATATCATCATTATAACCTGATCCTCGATTGGTTGAACTATTGTTCTTTAAGTACTTTAAATTTCTAATTTCCATTATTTTAAAGAGTTTGACTGAATTTTTTTTGTTCTGTGGTACAAGTTTTGAATTTCTCCTCTTGTTGCTCCAGTTCTGAAATTTAACTCCATTTTAATCACTCTGGTGTCCTCATTTTTAAAATAAAAATTTATTTCCATCAGTCTCATAGCCACACTTATAACTTCATAAAATTAATAACTCAGCTGGAGATGCAGCTGGATTTTTTGTTTGTTTTGTGCTGTGTATTCCAGTCTGTACTGGCCTCTGCTTCTGGTTTTGTTACCAGTGTGGTTTCTAACACATGTGCTTCATATGGTATCATTTAAGCTCCTTCATTGCACACAACTTAAATAGGAGGACCACAGCCCCAAAATACAGTTTCAGTGGTAATTTTCAAGTCAATAAATGTTACAGTTTGTTTCAGAATTCCCAGTCTCACTCTCATAATCCTCCAATAACCAGTTACAAGACCTTGTTAGTCGAAGTGAACCAAGAACTGGGTTTTAATTTAAGGGTGTGTTTACAGCTTTGGTTTAAGGTCAGTATTCTGCTCTTTGGTTATCAGTTGTTATTACACTGCTCTTCAGAAATACACCACTGTCTAGTTAGTCTTCTGATGTAGCTACAGCACTTTAAGTGAAATTAATTCCCCTTATTTTGATGTTTATGGGCACTAGACATCCCTATGAGTTCTAAGTACCATCAGCTCAGTTGATAATTTATCTATCTGCATTAGGTCAGCTGAATCTCACCCTTTCTGCCTTAAGCCCCAGTCAATGCAAAATTCAAATGCATTGATTCAGCAGTAAGTGATGCCCTCTCCTCTCCTCTCTTTGAGGACCATGTAGTGATTTCCCATTAGTTCTCTGACTCTTTTTCTGCTCTAGCTGCAGAACCTACTCTGCTTTAAACAATTCCAATCACTAACTACCCTACCTGAAAGCAGACATACAGCCTTTATGCAACTGCTTTTATAAAATAGCTCTAAAATCTGCTTGAAACCTCAATGGATGTTTGTCCAAAAGACTGCAGTCTGTCCCAGCCTCTGGAACATGGCTGTAAGAAGGCTTTTCAGGTGTCTTTCATGCTTCACATGGTCCAGGGTGGGATTGGATGAAGACAGTTTAGGCAGAGCTTTTCTTGCACCCCTTTCCCAAGCTGCAGTTGTGGGTGAGCTCCAAGCTGTGGTAGGTCTCCACATGAGCATGTCATTCATTTCTGAGAACCATGTTCCTGTATAGCTAGGGATGTGTGAGAAAGGATTAAAGGGGTTTATAGGTAAAACTTGGCACAGAGATGACCAAGGAGGATTACAGGTGAGATGTGAAGGATGTGAATATAAAAGGAAGCAAAGAATTATTCACAGAACTTTGTGAGAGGAAAGGGCACAAATGGGATGAGGCCCAAAAGAAAATGCCAGCCTGGCTTTCAGAAAACTGGATGCATTTTTAGGATGCACAGAGCAAGGATTAAATAAGCAGTGCCTTATCAGTCTCACTTTGAACCCCACTAAAATAATTTAATATATTTTTATGGGAAGTACTGAAAAACACCTGGAGAAAAACGCAATCATCAGTCACAGCCAGCAAGGCTCCATGAGGGGAAAGTCCTGCTTGTCAAACCTGATTTCCTTGTATGACAGGTTACCCTGTCATACCCAGCTGATCTAGGAAAGCCAGTAGATGTAATCCTCTTGGACTTCACCAAAGCTTTTGACAGGCTCTCCCAGGATCCTTCTGAACAAAATGTCCAGCCCACAGCTTGATAAACACATCATGTGGTGGGAAAGCAACTGGCTCGTGGGTCAGGAACAAATGGTGACAGTGACTGTGGTGACATCAGCTTGGCACTGGTCCCTGGTGGGGTTTTGCTGAGCTCCATCCTGAGCTCTGTGCTCTTCACCATCTTCATTAGTAACTGGACACGGGACTCAATGGAAAACACTGTAAGTTTGCCATTGACACCAGACTGGGAGGAGTTGTCAACTCCCCTGAAGGCAGAGAGACCTGGACAAATTGGAGACTTGGACAATCCCCAGTCATGTGAATATTAAAGAGGGCAAGTGCCAGATTCTGTGCTGGGACAGGGCAGCCCTGGCTGTGTATGGACTGGGGAATGAGAAGCTGGAGAGCAGCTGTAGAAAGGGATCTGGTGTTCCTGGTCCATGGCCAGCTGAACATGAGTCAGCAGTGCTCTGGCAGCCAGGAGGGACATCCATGTATTTGATATAATTTGCTGAAATGTTCAAGGTTAAATGTGGTTTTTGTTGATCTGTAGGAGCGTGTAAGAGATATCCCTTAGACCTAATACTGGAAACAAGAGTTAGAGTCCTGAGCTCAGGTCCTACTGGCAAGCCAGGGGCTGGGCAATAAATACTGTGAGGGTGATGAGGCCCTGGCACTGGTTGAGTCTCCTCCTTCCCTGGGAGTGTTCAAGGCCATGTTGGACAGGGCTTGAAGCAACCTGGTCTAGTGGAAGGTTCTCATGGCAGGCAGTGGAACTGGATGATGTTTAAGGTCCCTTCCACACCAAAGCAGGCTAATATTTTATGATTCTATAATTATATATTGCAAGAACTGAAGTGGAAAAAATAATATTATCAATATTTAAAAGCACCAGACAAAATTATTTTGCTAATCTTCAAACTAATCTCAGATTTTGGCAGAATTTGCCAGATAGTTGCAACAGGAATTCTTAGAGCAGGAGGTGAAGGTAACGATGAAGAGGCAGTATCACAACAGTCCTTCCTGGAACTGTTCAGTGGTTTATCTTGTTGTGAAAATGGAGACTCAATCTCTGCTTTGACCAAGGGCATCACACCCCCTCAAGCTCTTCTGAGCAGCTCATTTTTCCATCACCTGAAGCCTGACTGCTTCATCCTTTCAAGGGGAGAACTTCACACTGATTTATGAACTTTATTGCAGCAGATTTATTCATTATTTTTACTCCTTTGTGGTAGTTAAAATTATAGTTTATTTGCCTCCACATGAAATACATGATATAAGGCACTAAGGAAATGTTTGAAGCTAATAAAAACAGCACAAACCCCTCCCAGTTCCTCTATCCTGCTGACTTCAAAATATACCAGTTGAACTAAAAGTGACTACTAGGACAAACAAAAGTATGGGATATGAAATATTTCTGGGAATAGCTGCTAAGATGCAAGCCAAACATCTTATGTTAGGATCATGTTCATAAATCAGGAAAGAATTGTGAATTCATTCTGATCCTACCAGTCCTGGAGGAAGGTCACCAAAAACTTAAGGATAGTATGGACCAGTGTGTCTTTGCCCCTGAAATTTTTTAATTCTCCAGTGTTTCAAAAAGGACAAACACTTTGGCCTAGATAATGAATTAGCAGCATGTTTTTTCCCCAGAAGTAAATACCTGCAAATTATAATCTTAAACATTCCTTGCATTCCTTATTAAATTTTTTTTTGGTAGAACTAATTAAATGCACATTAATAACAGCATGCAGGAAGAAAAAAACAAGAATATAGTGTATATTTTGTAATACTTAATCAGGGCCATATTTAAGTCAAAACTGAATGCTTTTCTTACAAATACTCTTTTGTGCAAATAGAAGCTTGCCCAGAGGAGCCTGTTCCTTGCATTATGCAGGCAATCAGGTTTGAAAAATCAAATTGGTCTTATAATCTATGAATCAAGAACAAAGTCATAGCTGGATGGCTATGACCATATATCACCAGACCCTAAGCAGGTGTCTGTCCTTGTCTGAATCCCACTAGTCCAGTCCTCTTGGATGGGTAGGCAGACACATGGTCTTTCAAGCAAAGCAGAGGTCATCCAGTTGCTTTCAACCATTGCTCAACATAACTGATAAAATATTAATGAAAAAAACAAATACAAAGGTGAAATCCTGAAGAAACCTCAATTCCCAGCATTGGGAAGGAAATCC
The DNA here is from genome assembly GCA_013398995.1 of Alaudala cheleensis. Taxonomy (NCBI): domain Eukaryota; kingdom Metazoa; phylum Chordata; class Aves; order Passeriformes; family Alaudidae; genus Alaudala; species Alaudala cheleensis. The sequence continues at coordinate 97,751 of VWYE01004094.1, forward strand.
ATGGTCTAATAGTGGATGTTTTTAAGCATAAGCTCCGCAGAGCTCACTGTCCTATCAGAGGACAACAAGCTGTGTGAGCAAAGACAAGCAGTTCCAAGAAAGAACACAACACAAAGGGTTGTGCTCTTTCATTAGGCACAGCATCTGGGATTTCATGGAACTGAAGAGACAGATGAGTCAGTTATGCTCAACATTCCCACACCTGACAAGCCTTTGGAGGAGCTTCTGGAGGGTTCTGCAAGACCCCTTGGGGCTGAAGTGATAGAAATCAAAGTAAAATTTGACCTGCATATCTCTTCTTTCCTTGTAATGAGAAAAATCACAAATTAAAGCTAACAAGAATTAAATATCCTGCATCAAGCTCTCCAAAATCTGGTTTCTAAATATAAAAACACTGCTTCCACTTTGGCTCAGAGTAGCAATTAACACAATACATCCTCGGGGCCTCAACCCCAATGATTCAACCTCCCTGCATACATACTTTTTTTCCAGCTGGGAGCAGCCTTTAATTTTTTATCACAACTCTGCTATCTGCCTGCATTATTTATATTATTTATACACATGCTTATCAGATCCTCAGTTAACTATTTTAAAGGCAATGAAGGATGCCAAGAGCTGATTTTTAATTTTCAACAGAGTACGTCCTTTTCTGAAAGCTGTGACATTGTTCTCAAATTAAGTAAATTAAGCACTTTTTCTGCCTTAGGGTCTTTTTATTTTTTTTTTTTTAATTTGTTTCAGGGAGGTTGATAATTTGGGGTCTGTTCTGCTTCCTTGCTGGATCAGACCCCACACTCAGAGTATGAAAGCCTCTGCTCTGGGACATTCTCACATGAAGGGGCTGTGTTGGTTGTCTCTTCAATGACAAAATCAGTGGGTTGGTTTTGAGGCCAAAGCTCTGTGTGTGCAAGAGGGCTTTGTGGTAAGCCAACTCACATAGAAATCTATAGTGGCTTGGGATCAAAGAAAATAGTGTTGTTTGTAATAACTTGGAGAAAAATCTGTGACCAACATTTGCTGGAAATGAGGTTATGGGGAATATGACACTCCTGCATTTGACATATTCTTTTTTTTCTGCTTGCTTCTAATAAATGTGTTAATGACTTACTTTGTGCCAGCTGAACTTGAGAAACTCCTTGAAGGAGGGTGAAGGATGATAAAACCATGTATTTGGAACAGCTGAGCTAGGTCCCATAGCAGAGGGAAAGGTCTCTGTTTTGCTTTGGGTGGAGTTGTCAGCTGCTGGAGCGGTTGATGGTCGGAAAAGGAATGAGGTTGATCTGGGACCCCAGTAATAACCTAAATGCTGGAGAAGACCTGGCTTCTACTGCCAAGCAGCCAAGAGCCTGGAGGAGAGAGTTACTCACCAAAAGGCTGCTCCTCCCACTGCTGTGGGGTGCAGGGGTGCTGGATTTCTGTGCTCACATGGGGCAGTGAAGACCACGGTTACATTTGGGGGTCCATGGCCTGAGGAGTTTTCTTGTGACCCTGCAGTAGCATCCCATGAAGCCTGTGCCCCAGGGAACACACATCCTTAGGGAATATGCTCTCATGGACGACAAATTTCATTTAGACAACCTCAGGCTCATGCCAAACATCAAATCAGCTCAGAAACATCTGTCCAGATGTGGAGAGATCCAGCATGAACAGGGGATGAAGGAGCAGCATTGTATTGTCCTCAACATCTCTGCATAGCCAGCAGGGGAGCCAAAGTGAGTGTCTTCCCTGTGGGAAAGAGAACCTTTTGCACAAAGAGGGGACCATGAACAAACCTCTGGGCTTTTTCCCAGAGAATGAAACCTCTCATGTTTCAAGTGTTGATCTACCCAGGACTGAAATGAGGTCCTCTTGTTGCAACTTGTTGCAAAAAGGCAATGACAGTGGACAGCACTGATGTTCCATGTAACACAAAGTGGCACAGAGAACTTCCATCTGCATACAGAGAATAGCATCAGCTTCCAGAGACAATACTCATAAATGACTAAGCTTAGTCAAAGCAAGGCTTTCCATATTCTGCCATTTCAGTTATCATTCCCTACTAATTTTCATAGGGAATACCAGGTCATGGGAGAGATGTCTTGACTGTTTGCAGTTTGATAATCCTACCAGAGCCTTGATACCACTGAAACCCATGATCAGTTATTCACAGATGACAAAAACACTACAAAAAAGGCAAAGGATAAAGGGGGAAATTAATACCATAAGAAAACATAAAATCATACAGTATCAAAACTGAAAGGCACACTTACATGATGAAGAAGGTTATGGAAAGCACCAAGGCTGGAAGAGACTTGTGAGGTTTCTGCTTAGATTAACATCCCATGGTATCTCCGAATGCATTAGTAAGGGAACTAAACACATAACCAAGTTTGGAAACATTCAAGCAAAAGAACCAAGGACAATTTAGGTGTTAAAAATTTGTCTTGTAGCAAAAGTCACAAAGTACTGAGACTGTGTAGCTTAGCTAGGAGAAAAAAGTGTGTCTTGATCAGATTCTTAGAGTGCTATGGGAGATGACAGGAGAATTTTCAGTCTTAGGAGAAAATAGTAGAATGAGACCTAGAGGGTGGAGGCTGTACCTAGATGTGTAACAAGTCATTGGAACAGCTTAGAACACAGAATGTGGTTGAATTTTTCATTGCTCATAACTCTCCAAATCACCACAGGATATTTTTCTCCGTTTTGAATTAACTGCCAAAGTCCTAATGACCTCTTACACAAGAAGTCAGACAAGATGATCAGCCTTGGTCTCCTCTGATCTTAGAGGCTATGACTAACATATCATGTGTTTGTTCTCTCAGTCTCTCTAGGGAAGAAGAAGGGAGAGTGGGCTGTTTTATTTTGGAAGTATTGGGGAGGTTTTAATATTCTCTACTTATTTTAGATGCGGGAGGTCAGAAATGTGTTATAGTTGGACTGTTTAGAGGGCTCTTTGTGGGGAGCTTGTTCCATCCTGGCCACTGAGAGTGCTTTGTGTTTCATATCTCTTCTATTAGGAAGTTTTGCAGTGCCAGAGGATAGACATATTCCAAGTCAGGGAGCTGTGGGTGATCTTTTGCCACTGAACCCTTAAGGAGCAGGTTTATGGCTCGGAGTTGTAGAAAACTATTACGTACAGAAAAGACATTTTCTGATTCCATATCTGATGTCATTTGATGTGGTGCTTTGGGTCCCATGGAAAGATAACCCACTACTGATTTTGAAGACCTGTATTGCTCCTCTGCTCATCCACAACTTTTCTTTTATAGAAAATGAGCATGTAAAGCCCACCAATGTTTGCAATGTATTGGCCCTCTGAACTCTGTCAAAGATGACTGGCAGGGCTTCTTAGTCACTTTTCAAATATAAAGATAGCTCATACTAACCCTTGCAACCAGCCAAAGATAATTATGATACTCAGATATATCAAAGATGTAACTAATCAAAATTAACACAGCAGTTAGAAATATTTATCCAGGAAAACAGATTATATTCTGATTTAAAAAGTCATTGTTTTGCAGTGTCTAATGAAGCATGCAAGATCACCCTTCTTCAGCAACAAGAAACTATATATGGAGTGTATATATATGTATATACATATTTACTTAATACTATATCAGAAAACATGAAAAAAAGGAAAGGGCAAAGTTTTGTAAATATCCAGCCAATCTGTACCATTATATTGAACAAAACATCTGTCTGGANGACACTGAGAGTGAAAGGGCAGCTGCCCCCAGCCCCGTCCCTTTACCTGTCCCCAAAAATCGCAATATTTTCCCCCTCCAATATTTCTGCCTCTGAGAGAAACCTCCCAGAGACAAAAGAAGTGTAGCCAGGTGCTCACTCCTCTCCTCTGGCCACTTCTCTTGTTTTTTGCTTAAGTACTGATAAGTACACAGCAGTTAGTTTCCTAGCAATTTATGGGAAGAAATTCTGTAAGTAAAAAAAGAAACAAATCTAACCCCCAACAACATCCCATCCCTGGAAGTGTTCAAGGCCAGATTGGAGGGGGTTTGGAGCAACTTGGTGGAGTGGAGGTGTGCATGTGTGCTGGGTTGACTCTGGATGGTCAGGTAGCCACCAAAGCTGCTCTCCCCTCTAAAAATGGAGAGGGGAGAGAAAATGTTGGAAATGAGATGAGATAAGGGAGAGATCACTCACTGAACACCATGACGAGCAAAACAGACTGAACTTGGGGATATCAACTGATTTTATTACCAAAAGAATCAGAGCAAGATAATGAGAAGTATACATAAATCTTGAAAACACCTTCCCTCTACCCTTCCTTCCTAAACTTCCTCTCTTTCAGTGGTGCAGAAAGATAGGGAATGGGGGTTACAATGAGATGAGCTTTAAGGTCCCTTCTAACCCTAACCATGATTCTATAATTTTATGATTGTCATCACTCCTTAGGATAGTAAAACAGAACACTGAATTAAGTAGGCAGTTGTTACTTTACATGTAAAGAGAGGTGGGTTTATCTACCATATGCACAAAAAGGAGTCAGGACTAGAAGTCATCTGAACAATATGGACCTGGGGTTTTAGAACCTTTTTAGGTCTCACCAGAACTAACTGGTCCAAAGTCACCAGCAAAGGGATATAATCCCTGTTCATTCATCACAGCCTGTAAACAATAACTGCTTGACTATTTTGGTTAATAAGACCTCAGCTTTCTGTTATGGAGGCTTTGTAATTTATCTAAACCAGAGCACAAGAGCTAAAGAGCCTGAATTTGAAGTAAGTTTGGCTTCTAATTTTAGATTTGAGCTTCTTATTTTTGTGGCCAGCATTATAAAGAGAAGGAAATATTTGGCAGCTTTTGCTCTTCAAGGAATAGGGTTTGATCTGCCACTTTTTTGCTGAACAATCCAACCCACAAAACAGGCAGAGTTTATGCACCAGGAAAGAAATGGTTCACTGTTTCTATAACAAATCATCATTTGCCTCCAGGCACTTTTCATACATACAATAAAACTTTCCCTGAGAATGTTGCACCCTGTGTTAGTACAAAATACAGAGGCTGAGAACACAGAATGAAATCCATTGTTCAATAAAAGGAGTAGAAATCAGGACGAGAACCAAGACCTTTTTACCTTTATCATTGTGAGACTGCTCAAGGAAGGGGAAATCCTGTTCCCTTCAATTCATTAGCAAAGTGCCAACCTCCTTCTGGAGGGTACACCCTTTGATGAACTTAAGGTACTTTTATCCTTCTCTCCAGAACCTTCCAGGTCTCAGAACAAACTTTTTCTAAGATCAATGAGAAAGTGCAAGTTTCCATGTACATCTGCAATTTTAAAAGAAGTTGTTTGGGCCTGAACCCTGTGAGATATCTGGTATTTGCTGTAGCCAGCTGCAGTTGGGGTGCTGACCTCTTTTTTTCTGGGGTCTTGAAAGTGCTCAACCATTCATGATTTTGCATCTTTGAGGAAGGAGGTCTGGTGACAGAAGTGATCCTGGCAAGTCTGAGTAGAAACCTAAACCAAAAGATCCCATCAAAGCTCAGAGCATCACATCCTTTTGTTCAGACAGTCACAGAACCTTGAATTATTTGGGTTGGAAGGGACCTTTGAGATTGCCTAATGCTGCCCCCCCTGCCATGGGCAGGGACACCTCCCACCAGACCAGGTTACTCCAAGCCCCATCCAACCTGCCCTATAACATTTCCAGAGATGGGGCAGCCACAGCTTCTCTAGACAACCTGTGCCAGGGCCTCACCACCCTCACAGAAAATAATTTCTTCCCAATAGCTCATCTAACCTCACCCTCTGGCAGTGTGAAGACATTCCCCTTGTCCTGTCACTCCAGACCCTTGCCTAAAGTCTCTCTCCAGCTCTTTTGGAGCCCCTTTAGGCACTGTCAGGGGCTCTAAGGTCTCCCTGGAGCCTTCTCTTCTCCAGGCTGAACACCCCCAGCTCTCCCAGCCTGTCTCCAGAGCAGAGGGGCTTCAGCCCCTCAGAGCATCTCCACAGCTTCTTCTGGACTTGCTCCAGCAGGTCCAGGTTCTTCTTGGGGGGCTCCAGAGTGAAACAGTTCAATCAGATGTGATTTTTAGAGCTTCAGCTCCTGTTGGGCAGTTTAGATCAATATTTAAGCTAATTTTTAAAAATTAATAAAAATAGTTTGCAAAGGAGGGATTTAAAAAGAAATATGGCTCAAAACTACTCAGGGATCGTGCAAAGATCTATTATAATAAATACATTATTACACTAATAGATCAAAACCAGTCATAATAGATCTTGGGAAGGTCTATTTCAACACATATACATTATTATATTTGTAGATATTCCCAAGATCTATCAGAAGTGGTTTTGAGTATTTTTTTTTTTAGTCTTCTCTCCTTTCCAAAGCTTTTTTTATTAACAGACATGCTGTGAGAGTCATCCTGACACAGTTAGGTGTGCACTCCCTGATGGTGTCAAGAACTGTGTTTCTTGTTTCCTTTCTCCCACCACGCTCCTGTATTTCTGGTGAAGCAACTATTGTGTTAACATAACTCAGGTTTGTTCAACATGCTGCCAGACCCAGTGTGCTGTCAGATTTGTTTATTGGGATTATATCCTTCCAGGCCTTTTATGGAAAATCACAGAAAACCTCTATTTCAGCATGTACACTTTTGGTATCAACAAACCACTGAGTAACACAATCCTCTCTCCCCTCCATGATGGCCTGTCATATAAAACTCTCTTGTCTTACTCTCTTTTCTGAACCTATCTGGTTTTACCCACAGAGATGAGGAAGATTTGGACAAGCTGAAAATTTTTGCAATATGTTTTACACTCAAGTTTGTTAACTTGCATGCCATTTCTAAAACTTGGGAGTGCAAAGGTGCAACAAAAAATTTTAAAAAACCTTAAAGAAAAACTTCTATAAGTGTCCCTTTTAGATTGTCCTGCTATTCAAGAGTCGCTGTGTTAAGGTAAATGCTTCTGAGTAATATCAGTAATCACTTCAGCTGTGCAAATCTTGAGTGTTGCTCCTTCTGGAAAGTGACAGTGTTGAGATAAAATCATGATTTATGTTTCAAGGGGGTGACAAGATCTTTCCCCAAACCTACAGCAAGATCTGTACAGATCCCTGAGCTAAAATAAAAACTCACTCCTCATCCCCTGCACAATCCCTCCATTCAGTTGCAGCAGTGACCTTTGAGAAGCGGACTTAAAGGATGGCTCAGGTTTGGCAGCACATCTCCCCTGACCTTTTCCAAGATGCTGCTTGTTGGTAAGGTACCCTCACCATGCATTTTTCTGCTCCCAGTCCAGCTCAGCTGTGCAGGGAAATGCTCCTCCTGGAATTTCTCCCCTGCTGCTTGTCAGAGGGGAGTCGTGCTCTTGCACATTGATGATGTGCACAAGCCAAGTACTGGAGCTAAGATGACAATTCTTAATCACCCACTTGATTAACTGAATCAAAAATATTAAGAGTGAGGGAGAAGTGTCCAGAGGGCAAAAATCAAGGGAAAATTTTGCCCAAATCAATACTCTTGTCCTTACTTGATGCCAGAATTTTACCACCAGTAGTTGGCTTTGGGCATGTTAGAAAAAGCATATGTCAAGGTGCCANAAACTTCTGTAAGTGTCCCTTTTAGATTGTCCTGCTATTCAAGAGTCGCTGTGTTAAGGTAAATGCTTCTGAGTAATATCAGTAATCACTTCAGCTGTGCAAATCTTTTGAGTGTTGCTCCTTCTAGAAAGTGACAGTGTTGAGATAAAATCATGATTTATGTTTCAAGGGGGTGACAAGATCTTTCCCCAAACCTACAGCAAGATCTGTACAGATCCCTGAGCTAAAATAAAAACTCACTCCTCATCCCCTGCACAATCCCTCCATTCAGTTGCAGCAGTGACCTTTGAGAAGCGGACTTAAAGGATGGCTCAGGTTTGGCAGCACATCTCCCCTGACCTTTTCCAAGATGCTGCTTGTTGGTAAGGTACCCTCACCATGCATTTTTCTGCTCCCAGTCCAGCTCAGCTGTGCAGGGAAATGCTCCTCCTGGAATTTCTCCCCTGCTGCTTGTCAGAGGGGAGTCATGCTCTTGGACATTGATGATGTGCACAAGCCAAGTACCAGACCTAAGATGACAATTCTTAATCACCCACTTGATCAACTGAATCAAAAATATTAAGAGTGAGGGAGAAGTGTCCAGAGGTCAAAAATCAAGGGAAAATTTTGCCCAAATCAATACTCTTGTCCTTACTTGATGCCAGAATTTTACCACCAGTAGTTGGCTTTGGGCATGTTAGAAAAAGCATATGTCAAGGTGCCAACCTGTAAAGTTAATGTGTCATCAGGCATAGCAATGAAGTGAAATAGGAGTTATATGTCTTATGAATTAAGCTGAGGTATAAGGTGCTGTTCTTAGAAATGGCTGGGATTTGTAACTCAAGACATGTCCTCCACCTGAAACTGTGGCAAGTGGCCACCCATTTTCCAATGGCCTGTCTAGCATAACACTGTTGCTGTCCCTAAAAGCAGGATTTGTTGCCTGTTATGCAGACAGCCAATCTCACATGCAGAGCTGAGGTATTTGATCATTTTATATTTTCAAAGATGGGTGCTAGGTAGCAAACCCACAGAAAGTTAGCACAGTCCCAACACTTTACATTTTAGCAAACAAGGAAGTCTTCGTTCATTTGCTACAAGTTACCTAGTTCTCTTTNCTTTTCCAAAATGCTGCTTGTTGGCAAGGTACCCTCACCATGCATTTTTCTGCTCCCAGTCCAGCTCAGCTGTGCAGGGAAATGCTCCTCCTGGAATTTCTCCCCTGCTGCTTGTCAGAGGGGAGTCGTGCTCTTGCACATTGATGATGTGCACAAGCCAAGTACCAGACCTAAGATGACAATTCTTAATCACCCACTTGATCAACTGAATCAAAAATATTAAGAGTGAGGGAGAAGTGTCCAGAGGTCAAAAATCAAGGGAAAATTTTGCCCAAATCAAAACCCTTGCCCTTACTTGATGCCAGAATTTTACCACCAGTAGTTGGCTTTGAGCATGTTAGAAAAAGCATATGTCAAGGTGCCAACCTGTAGTGTAAAGTTAATGTTAATGTCATCAGGCATAGCAATGAAGTGAAATAGGAGTTATATGTCTTATGAATTAAGCTGAGGTATAAGGTGCTGTTCTTAGAAATGGCTGGGATTTGTAACTCAAGACATGTCCTCCACCTGAAACTGTGGCAAGTGGCCACCCATTTTCCAATGGCCTGTCTAGCATAACACTGTTGCT
>VWYE01004096.1:834-38778 GCA_013398995.1 Alaudala cheleensis
GGGTGTCCCAGCGCTGCTCCGCGGGTGCGGGGTGGCCCCTCCGGCACAGGCGGTGCGGGAGGGTATCGCGTGTGGGCTTCCCCCCGTGGCTCTGGGCTGCCTGGCAGGGCTGGATCTGTGCGTCAGCCTACCTGGGTGTCCCCTCTCGGGCTGGCGCTGCCTGTGCCCTGCCTTGGGGCCCCTGCTCGTGTCTCTCGTGTAAAACAGCCCCTGCGACCCTTCGGGGTCACGCGGTGATGTCCCCTTAGAGCTGAGTCTGTGACGCGTTTCGGAGGTAAATGACGTTCTTTGGAATTGCATATTTGCCTGATGCAGTAAGGGATGGCAATTCCTTTGCGTATTTTCCATTTCATTATTCTGGTTAATGTAGGTGGATGATGTGTCCTTTTAGCCGGGGCTGCATCGCATTCTCTTCCCCGTCTCCCTCCTTTTACCTTCATCATCCTTCTTACCTGAGAAGGATTTGGTTGTCTCTTCGTTTCCTAAATAAATCTTGGCGCTCTGGCTGTGTACAATAGTGGATCTTGTGGAGTTCCTTTTCCTCTCTTCACCACCTGCCAGACCTGTGCCTGTGTGTCCCCCATGTGCCTCCTTTACGTGGCCGAATCCATATTATCCTCCTTAGCTACACAGAGCTGTGCGTGTGTCCCTTGTATTCACAGATTTGTGTGTGTTTCCCCATTAAATGAGTGGATTTATGGCCCTCTAATTATGCCAGCACTTCAGTGAGTTTTTATTATGAATCACTGTACAGCATAATGCCTTGGCAAGAGAGCTGCTTGTAAATAGAGCGATGATCTCTAGAACCAGCCAATTTATTGAGTTTCAAATCCTGGGTGCTGTCATTTGCCTGTGAGTACCAACGCACCCCTTCTTTTCAGGGATTGAAACTGGGATGTGGGGCTCCAAGGAGAAAAAAAATGTCCACACATATTGTGTCGTACAACTGGCTGTAGTAATTCCCAGAGATATTCTCACAGGGGGAAAGGGAGGGGATAACAAAGATCGGGGTGGTTGGTGCCCCTGGATGCAGGAGTCTGTGTCTGGCAGCTCCGGGAGAAGTGGCTTAATTAAACCTAAGGGACTCAGCCTATGGAGAGGGAGCAGCCTATCTTCCTGCAGCAGTGCCTGATGCAATAAGCTGCCGTGATCCAGGGGTGGATCCCTCCCTGCTTTGCTGGTCTGTGGGACAAAGCTGCAGCAAAATTTGCCACATCGAGTGCTGCTGTGCACTCCTCCTCTTGGGCAGGGCTCGAGATCGGAGCTTTAATTAGACTGAGTCCTGTCAGCAGGCGTAATTATTTGCTTCAGTTGTGTTTGTTTTTTTTTTTCTTTTTTTTCCTCCTCCTTGCGTATGGCTGAGCACTCTGACTTATAGGTCAAGACAAAGAGTGGCTGTGTGCTGCTTCTGGATGCTCAGCAGCGAGCAGGGTGAGGGCTCTGTTGAGTCAGCAGGAGCTGCTTTCGGGATGTTTTTCCACTGCCGACCCCCCCTGGCTCAACAAAGGCAATTTGGACTTACTTCTTGAAAAGAAAAAAAGTCCCAGATCAGATCCCTCCCTGTCCCACGTTACCCAGGAATGGCAGTCGCAGTCCTCAGCCCCTGAGTGAAACTTTCACGTTTTGGTTTAAGTAGTTAACAGGAAGGAAACAGCAGATTTTTTCTGTTCTGTTCTGATGGGGTTAATCCTGACAGGGTCCTTACTTTTCCTTCTTCCCCTTGTGTATGTTTCAGTGCAGTCTTTGGAGACTTCCTTTTATTAATAAAATGAGCCTTTGAACCCCTCAGTCTCTGGAGCACTTTTATCTTTGCTAATCTGATTACAGAATGGCAATCTGTGTATTCCCTTCTCTTTGCTTTCTCAGCTGCCTGTGATGTTTATGTCAGGAAAGTTCAGAATTTAGGAAAAAAAAAGTTGGTGTTGTGGAAATGTTCTCATCTCTGTGGATTGTGGGGGCTTTTTCCTATTTTTTCTGTTTTCCTCAAGATATGCAAGGTGCAAGAAGAATGCTGAACTTGGAGTATCCCGTTTGTAGAACATCCCACTTGGGGCAGCTTTGACATCTCTGTGCTTTTTCCTCCAGCACCTTTGCCCTTCTCAGTAATTCAAGCTAGGTCTTGGTTTTGGTGGAGAAGAGTCAACTCAAAGGAAGACTTTTAGTTAATTTATCTCCAGGAGCAAGCTAGGTTTGACAGCTGAGGATCATGTTCATAAAAGAACCCTTTTGGGTGTGTAGGGATGGAGTATCAGTGCCTCACAGGGCATTGAGACCTTTGTGGACTCAGGTCAAGACCTCCTGTAAGCCCACTGCAGGGTTTTTGCTGCTCTGAAATATTTAAGCTTTGGGTCTGTTTATTTATTTAAGGGTATTTTTTTGTTGTTGTTGACTTTGTTCTATCTCAAAGTTACTGAACAGGTTTTAAAAATATTAACATTTTTCACTCAAAATGCAACGTTTTATTTGCTTAGACATTGGGCTGCAAATATCTGTCTTCTGTGAGACTTCCTGCTGGAAATTCCTGTCCTTACTGGCCAGTTTTGGTCAGGTGGAACAGAGGAGAAGACATCTGAAATGACCATAAGCTTTGAAGGAAAGGGAAGGGCTGGAAGGAAGAGGAGCCTTGTAGGAGAAGGAGGGCTCAAAGCCTGTGCTCACCATCTGAGAATCCACTTAGTGCATCCTCAAAGACAGAAACCAGGAATTGGTGGAAATGTGATGTACATAGAGGAATAAAATTACACATGGAGATTGAATAGCAGGTCTGATTTAACAGTTGTGTGGGGTGGGTGAATTTCCCTGAATGAAATCTACTCTGCTAACTCTTAAAAGTGTGTTTCTCACTTCCAGCCTCTGTGTGCAGGCTGGACAGAAATCTCCTTTTGGGTTGCCAGGGAAGCTGGAAGAAGGAGAGGTCTCTCCTGTGGCAAAGAATGAATCTGTAATGTTCTTTTTCCCCTAGGGAGAGCTGGTGAGGAAGCTGAAGGAAGAGAAAGCTCCCCAGGTGGACATAGACAGAGCTGTAGCAGAGCTCAAAGCTCGGAAGAGGGTCCTAGAAGCAAAGGTGAGTCTGGAAATTATTGTCTGAAATTCTTCATTGTTACAGGTTTGGTCATAACAGGCCTAGACTGAATCACTGCTGAAGTAGTTTTTACAGGTTTCCAACCAGTGGCAATTTCATTCTTTACCTGTTACACTAATTTCTGTTAGCACTAAATCAGTGTGGAGACAAATACATGTGAGGTTGCCCAATAATCAAAGCTGAAATTGAGTGTAGATTCACTCATCTTTGTTTGCTGTATAGATTTTTTTGTGTGCAGAGTGAGAGCACATGCTGCTCACTGTGGTGAATTTTCAGATTCTTTCTGCATTGAAATTCCCTGACTGTCATAGAATGTGTTTATTTAGAAACCACCCATTTTGCTACAGTAACAAAGTTTTTGTAGATGTTTCAAATAGCCAGTAGTTCTTTTCAGCCTCAGAGGTGAAATTGTGTCCCCTTCTTGAAATGCAGCCATGCTCTGAAAAGTCTTTGTGCAAATTAAATGATGGAGCTTAAAGTTTGTTGTCCTTAGATCAATAAAGAAATAAAATACACTTTCTTATCCTGTGAGCTTCCCTCCCCTTCCCAGACTGAAACAACAAAAAGAAACTCTTGAAGCTTAAAAAGCTTAAAAACAGCCAGTTGTGCAGATTCACCCAAGTTCTTCCTAATTTGTGTTCCATGCAAACATCATTGTAGCTGTGCCTGGGTGGTACTCTTAAAAATAAATGAATTAATGAGTAAATACACTTACAGCACTTCCTACAGCTGCCTGAGTGTGAGAATGTGAGCTCACCTGAACTGAAACCCATTGCCCCTGTTTGTCCTGCAGCCACGTGGGATAACAGGTGCTGCTCTCTGCCAGTTCTGGCCTTGTGGCTGCCTGTTTACATGCATTGAACCCTAGAAAATGTCCTTTTTACTGAGTACTCAGCATAGGGACTGGGCTTTCAAACCTGCATTCATAACTAGGTCATCCTGGAGGAAATGCTATCTAGATGTTTCCCCAGTTTGGTGTACCAACCTCAGGAGCTTGGGGGGATGGCAGCAGGCAGGTGAGGAGTGCTGGAATTCCTGTCAGCAGGCAGGTGAGGGGTGCTGGAGTCCCTGTGGGTGTCAGCAGGCAGGTGAGGAGTGCTGGAGTCTGTCAGCAGGCAGGTTTGGAGTTCTGGTATCCCTGTGGATGTCACTAGGCAGGTGAGGAGTGCTGGAGTTTATCAGCAGNCTAGACAGGTTTGGAGTGCTGGAGTCCCTGCGGGTGTCAGCAGGTAGATTTGGAGTTCTGGTATCCCTGTGGATGTCACTAGGCAGGTGAGGAGTGCTGGAGTTTATCAGCAGGCAGGTTTGGAGTTCTGGTATCCCTGTGGGTGTCAGCAGGTAGATTTGGAGTTCTGGTATCCCTGTGAGCCCCACCTCTCTGTGTTGGAGGGTTCCTGTAGGATGCAATGGGGAGGTTTCTTAGCACTTACACAATTTGTGTGGGCTGTGAGTGCAAGGGTGACCTTGCAAACACAGCATCTGCCCTTGGGAGTGCAGCACTCCAGTGCTGGGAGAGTTTCTCTCCTGATGCTGTTCCCAGCAAGGATCACAGTCCCACCTTTTGAGGAAGGCAGCAGTGGTGGTTTTCAAGCCCTGTGGTTCCTACTTAAAGGTGCCAGAGCAGCTCTGAATTTGCAGCTTTGAGCAGGGTGGAGCAGTTGAGTACACAAAGTACAGTGCTTTTAAATTTAGACCATGTTTATTTGTCATTATAGATAATAGAAAAGGGGAAGTTTGAAATAAATGGACACACAATATTTTTGTTACCCAGAGGTTTTCCAAAATGATAATCTGAGACACTTGGGAGGATCTGAATTTATTGAACTTCTGGGCTTAACTCTGCCTTAATTATCAAAACAGCTTCCTTGAAGGAAATCTTTGAAGTCTGTTGACCTCCCTAATGGATTAGATTGCAAAAATCACAGGTTTTCAGATAAAATAGTGAGTCTGCTTTAAAACATTTTCACAGTATCTTATCAGGGCATTAAGGCACTCCCAGGTTATCTGAGTGCAGACCTAAAGTTTACAAATAGATTTTCCTTGCACAAATACCTAAAATCATCCCTTTGGCAGAGCACAAGGGTGATGGTGCTTATAATCTTCACAGTCAAAATTCTTTCATGTGAGGAACACCTTACTGAAAGGTTTATATATGCCAGGAGTTAGATGTGTGCAGTCTGAGATGGTCACTTGAAGCTCTTTTCATGGTCAGGAGAGGGAAGAAGGTCAGAATTGCTTTGGAAATTGGCATTTTGTTTTGCAGTGATGGTGAAGAAAGCTGAGGATAACTCACTCAGGGGAAGGTAGGTCATGAGTCCACCTCAAGTGCATGAAATGCTGCATTCAGACAAGGATGTTCATAATTGAGCACTTGAATCTCAGTGGGAAGATTCCTCTTTGGAAAATGAGGATGTTGACAGGATATCTTTTCTTCCAAGTGGTCTTTGCAGTGGTGAGTGAAGAGGATTTCTCCTCCTGCCAGAATCAGGAGCCATTAACTGGTTTTGTTTTGCCTCACAGGAGCTGGCCTTACAGCCCAAAGATGACATTGTGGACAGAGTTAAGATGGAAGACACTCTCAAAAGGAGGTTTTTCTATGACCAAGCCTTTTCTATTTATGGAGGTATGGGTTTGAAGAAATGTACATTTCATTCCCTTTAGGCTGATATTCTCTTTCTGACTGGGTGAAATGCTGCACTCTAGCAATGTTATATTAATATATTATATTAATGTGGCATACAAGATTTTGGGGTTTTTTAAAAGTTGGCTTTAAATTTCCCTGCTTGAGCCTTTCAAAAAATTCCTCCTTCCTGAAGTGTTTGGGTTTGGATGGGGCTCAATTTTTGTCTTGTGCTCTCTGACTGGAAATGATTGGACTTTAGGATGCATGTCCTGAGCATTACATTGGTAGATGGCTTCTTTGTTGAGGGTGGGGTGTTTGGGGCTTAAGGAGATCATCAGCTTATTTATAACCATTTATCTCTACCTGAGCTTCTCTTGGCAAATCAATCACAGAATATTCTGAGCTGGGAGGGACCCACAAGGATCATGGAGTTCACTCTTAAGTGAATGGGCCACAAGGGGGCAGATAATGCCCAAACCCACTGTGAACTTCAGAACCTGTTCCCTCAGTGAACTCTGCCAATGAACTTTATGGCACAGGTGAATCAATGTGGCTGTTAAAGCTATTCAGATGGCTGATATGAGCACCTCAGGAGGCAGCACAGTGCCTCTGGTTACTGCTCTTTCACCTTAGATACTAAATTAAACACTCTGAGTTGTTTTATTGGCTTTTTAAAAGAATCTTTGCAGCTACACTGGTGATTTTCAGATATGTGTTACTTATTACTGACAATTACACTGCTTCAGCTCCTGCATGATCACTTCTTCTGTATTCAGATTCCTCCTTCACACAGATTGCTCCACAAAGCTTTCCACAAAACACAATCCATTGGTGGAGGGAATGTGGCTTTTAGAGTTGTTGGTTGCAGGAGTTTATCAGTTTTAGGTTCTGTCACTGCCTGATCCCTCAGTGCTCTGTGCTTCATAAAATGAGACCAAGTGATGGAAATGCTGAGAAGGGAAGACATCTCCTCCAAACAGTGCAGCTTTGTACAATCTCACACTTCTTTGTTAACCTTTTCCACTTGGCAGGAGTCAGTGGTCTGTATGACTTTGGGCCTGTTGGGTGTGCTTTGAAGAACAACATCATCCAAGCATGGAGACATCACTTCATTCAGGAAGAGCAGATCCTGGAGATTGACTGCACCATGCTCACACCTGAGCCAGTTCTAAAGTAAATATGGGTCCTTTTGGGTTTTTTTCACCTGCAGCATGTAATTTCTGGTCATAGGTGCTTTTTACAGTAAAATTCCCCACAGGGATCTTGAGTCTGGGTCACCCAATTTCATACCATAATTAGGTACCAGTGCACAGGGCAGTGGGAGAAGCTGTTCCCTAAGTCAGGGAAAGCAGTGGCACTCATGTTTGAGAGTTCAGAGCCTCCTAGAAGTCCCATTAGGTCAAAAATTGTCATTATTCCTTTTTCTGAAAGATTAAGAAGACATGAAAAAGGGCAGAAGCTTTCATGCAGCTGAGCTATAAAATACTGGGAATATCTCCACCTGAATTACTGGTTACTCCTCACTACTGCAGCTATGTCTAGTTTTGATCATGATGCAGTTCCTGAAGGCATTAGGTGTCATCTTTGTGACACATTTTAAGATTTAGATGTATTGATACTTCCCACAGATCATATTTTCTGAGGGGTGACTCTGTAATCTGCAGCAGGAGTGAGCCTGCAGTTTTTGAAGGATTTCACTTTGATAAAGGCCTGTCCACTGGGACCTCACAGACCTGGGGCTGTCTGGTGGCAGCTGTCACATTCCTTCTTTTGTGTCATCTCTTCCAGGACTTCTGGCCACGTAGACAAGTTTGCTGACTTCATGGTGAAAGATGTGAAAAATGGGGAATGTTTTCGTGCTGATCATCTCTTAAAAGGTTTGATTTTGTTCCAAGCTTGGTGGGCCTGGGGATTTCTTGTAGTACAAGCATTGGAGAAGAGAATCTTTCTCAAGGAAAGCCTGCTGGTGTAGCCAGTCTTTCATACTTGTGTTTGCAGCTAATTAATCATACCATACCAAAAACCCCATAGGTTCTGTTGGTGTCTTAAGTGAGGTTCAGGATCTCTGGTGAAAACACGTCTATTTTGATAAAATCCAGTCATCAGGCTATTAAAGATTACTGTGTTGTCTAAGCCAAGGATTCCCTATATAACAAGATTCCTGTACTTCACTGCATTCTGTTCTTAGTTTTCTTGAATTTCAGTTGCTTTTTTAAGTACTGAGAAACAATTTGTTGATGCTGTGAGGAGTCAGAGAATGTTTTTTCCTGTGAGAGGTCAATTACGTGGCAGTGGATGACTTTCATGTGTACCTTAGAAACAGACCTCAGGCATTTCTTTGATTTGCAAAGTCCTCACACGTCTTCCTGGTTATTAATACTTGTTTGGAAAAACAAACCCAGAAAGCCACATGAAGAAATCTCAGAAATAAGAAACCTGTTTGAAAACTTTCTCATGTACAGCTCCACTGTGAATGGAAGGATTGTTCCACTCTGCTTGAGTGAGTTGTGCTCTCTGGTTTTTGAGCTTTTTCCTTAAAATTCAGGTATGCAGAACAATCTATATTGGCATTAAAGCAGTTTGCATAATATTCATTAAGAATTTTTTGTCAAAAAACAAAAAACAAACAACCTCAAAAGAAGAAGCCCATCCAACCTCTGCCTCCTTTGCTGAGCAGCCTCCTGACCAAGCCAGCCCCTTCCTGTGAACAGCCACCTGCTGTTACTGCCAAACTGAGCTAAACTGACCAAAAAGTCAAATTGCTTTTTTCAAACCAGAGTGGGAAGTCTTGGCATCACCTTTGTGTGTCAGGGAGGGTGTTGTGCTGTAAGGTGGAATGCAGTCCAGCCCCACTGTGCCAGCTCTGTACCTGCCCCTGGGAATAAAATCAGCCTTGCTGCTTGGGAGCACACATTTCATTTCTAGTCTGTATAATGGAAAGGAAGAAAAGGACTACAAAGCCATTGCTTGGGTTTAGAGAAATAATATTGGAAAGGAAGGTGGAGCTGTCAGGACAAGTTGTGGACATCACTTAACTCATGCTGGGGGATCCTGCTGAGCTGTTTCATACTGGGGTCAGTGATGGAGCTGCAATATAAACTCATGGCCAACTTTTCTTACAGCTCACCTGCAGAAACTGATGTCTGACAAGAAGTGCACAGCAGAGAAAAAGGCAGAGATGGAAAATGTTCTGACACAGGTGGGTGCTGCACAGGGAGGTGCTTCAGGGAGAGCAGTGTGTGATAGAGTCCAGAGGCAGTGACCCTTTTCTGTTGCTGAAGATGCTCAGAACTCTTTACCCCAGAGATCCTCTCAATTACTGACAATTTAATTGTTAATAAATACTCTGAGCTTGCTGGTGAATCACATCTCCCTGTTTTGGAGAGTTACTGCTATTTTATTAATGAATCTCCTGAGTATTGGGTTGATAGGGCTGAAGCTCAGTCTTGGAGTTGGTGTGCTCTGTTTCACTTCATACCCTGGCAAAGAGGTTTCACATTTGTCAGTCCCTTCTGTGGGATTGCCATACAGAGGAGCAGAGATGGGTCACAAGTTTTGTCCGGGGTTTTTTGAGTCAGCTCAGCACTGATTTGCTTTGTTCTGAAATTCTCTTGGCTTTGAAGCACTGGAGATTTGTTCCTCTGTCTCTGGCACCCCACAAAGATTTTTCCTGTGTTTACCCTGAGAGTAGTTGGTGCTCAGGCTGACATTCCTGAACAACTATACAAACATTTGCCTTTATTTTTTTTTGTTTTCCTTTGTTTTTCATGTTTGTTCTCATGACTTCTCCTTCCAGAAACACTTTTTTTTGTCAGTGTTTTGCATCACTGAGCAGCTTTTATTAGGTTTTCCACACTACAACACTGAACTTTGGCCATCCTTCAGGGAAATCTCTCTGTTAAGAGTGTTTTTATATCCTGTCTGTGGGTATTTTTTCCTGATACATGAAAAAACATGACAACTAGAAATACAGAACAGCTCTGAAAGGGCATCTAATGCATAGCTTGAATATTGTGTTTCAAGCAGCAGAAGAAAGAGAAATGAATGCAAACAAAGCCCTGCAGAAATTTTAGCTTTCTTCTCTCTCACTGCTGTATTTTTTTTGCTCCCAACACCAACCTCTCCATGTTTCAGCTGAATCTGTTCAAAAGAATCTGTTCTGGTGGGTGGTGGTGCAGTTCCAATGACTTTCCTTGTGCTTTACACCCACTCTTAAGCTCAGACTTCCTGTGGCATGACTAAATCCTGCACCTATTGCTAACATGGGTTTGCAAATGTGCAAAGTGTATTCTTCAAGCCCTGGTTCAAACTTGAGCTTGCTTGAAAATTTAGGTTAGGAGGGAATATTTTGGGCAGGTGATTCAGAGCTGTGGATCACACTCAGTAAAAGATAAAGAGGACATTCATTCCTGTTATCCTGTCTGGTAATTAAAAGAATTCTCTTGTGTTTTGATATTAGTTGGACAATTATGGCCAGCAGGAGCTTGCAGATCTCTTTGTGAACTACAATGTGAAGTCCCCTGTCACTGGGAATGACCTGTCCCCTCCTGTTTCTTTCAATCTGATGTTCAAGACCTCCATTGGGCCTGGAGGAAACATGCCTGGGTAGGTGCTCATTTCATTCTGCTCACACTCTCCTTGCTTTTGAGATCATTTTGAATAAAAATGAAATCTCTGGAGAACCTTCCCCTGCCCTTCAGTCCCAGCCTCCTGCAGCAGGTTTGCATTCCTTGGAGTCTTGGGGAAAGGCAGGAGAAACAAGGGGCTGTTGGAGAATCATGAAAATACTTAAAGCACCCAAAATACAGATCCCAGCTGTGCCCTTGGTGGTTGGAGTAGTTTCCATAAAGCCAGTTAATGCTGGCCTCCATTCTTCATGGCTGTAGAAAACCTACTTAAGGATACCTGTTTGAGGAAGGAGGTGATGTTTTTTTCCCCCTTCAGTCAATTGCTTAATTGTGTTTTTTTTTGTCTGGAATTAAAAATCTCAAGAGAAGAACTTTCCCCTGTAAGTTTTGTGCAACTGTGGCTTTCTCCCTGCTCTCCCCACCCTTAAATCTTCCTGATTTTTCCTCTCCCCCCATCTCCTTTCAGCTACCTGAGGCCAGAAACTGCACAGGGAATATTCCTCAACTTCAAACGTCTGCTGGAGTTTAACCAAGGCAAGTTGCCTTTTGCTGCTGCCCAGATTGGAAATTCCTTCAGGAATGAAATCTCACCGCGCTCCGGCCTCATCAGAGTGAGGTACTGCCACCTTCCCCTTTCAGCAGCAGGGTGCCTGGGAGCAGGGAGCATCTTCCTTTTGTTCCAGGGTTTGTGCAGGATTGATTCACTTTAGTTTCTTCCTGAGGAATCCTGGTGATGTGCCTGGTGAGGCTCAGGTTTTACAGATGAACTCACAGTTTAGGTTTTAAGTACAGAATTCTAAGATGGGTTTGGGAGAAGTAGGATCTCTGAAATAGTTGTTGTTTTAGAGTTAAAACTCAGTTTCACTGACAGAATTTGGCTTCCATCATAGTCTAAAAGAATCATGTCAAAGGTAGCTGTGTTCTCTGCAGCACTTTGCTTGTTTAATTATGTTCATGCAGTTTGCTTTGAAACTGAAATCAAAATGTGATTGACCTTGCAGCAATATTTCCTTGTCTCAGTCCTGCAGATTCTGCAGCTCTACAACTTGCTCCAGAGAGGAAGTTGGGAGATAACCTGACTCAGGACCAAGATCAGTCAAGCTGGAAAGCTCAGGGTTATTGGAAATTACTTTCAGTTCTATCTTTGGATAAAAGTGATTTTTGCCTTTCATTAGGGATAATCTCTGTATTTAAACTGATCTATCCTAATTGTCACTTCCATATAATTTGGAACAAGAGCTCCCATGCACAGGCAGTACATGTTGTAAACTTGGTAATGGATTATTTTGTGATGCCATAGATATCTCTGAGAAGCCATGGCACCCTTGGCACAGAGGGAGCTCAGGAATTTCCTCAGTCCTCCTGTTCTGTTTTGCTCATCCTGAAATGAAAACTTCTCTCTTTGAAATAATTTTCAGTCAGATATAAATGATATGCTTGTGGCACATTTATTGGAGACTGTTATTATGCAATCACAGCAAATTACACCCTGATGGCTGTGATTTACAGTTAATGATTACCTAGAGCTTTTTTAAAGGTTCTTGATAATGAGCTAATTCAGTGGAAAGTGATTTCAAGCAAGAAGGCTCAGAATCAGTCTCTGAGTAAAGATATATTAAAGACAAGTTCTTAAAACAGAATTCATGCCATTGCTGTGTGCAGCAGTATCATTATCTTCAGGAAATTACCACCTCACCTGGTTATTTTTGGCACCTCTGACATGAGTTAAAGCTACTGATTTAATCAGCAGACCCTGTGAGGAACTGCTGCTTCTAATACGGGCATCACAGCAGTGTGGAAAACTCTAGAAAACTTCTGGAATTACTTCCAAAGGTGGTGTTCTCTGCTCTGATTCATAGTGGTGGTAACCATGGCCTGGAGAGCTCTAGAGGAATTTGTAGAAAGTTTTGTTAGGAATTTAAAGATGAAACTCAATCCAGTGATGAGACTGGTTCATGTTCCACTCTGCCCATGGTCTGGGCTGGCTCTGAGTGTGATTTTAAATTACTGCCTTGCTGTGAGAGGCTGAAGCACAACGGTTCATTAGGNTTTCACTGACAGAATTTGGCTTCCATCATAGTCTAAAAGAATCATGTCAAAGATAGCTGTGCTCTGTGCAGGACTTTGCTTGTTTAATTATGTTCATGCAGTTTGCTTTGAAACTGAAATCAAAATGTGATTGACCTTGCAGCAATATTTCCTTGTCTCAGTCCTGCAGATTCTGCAGCTCTACAACTTGCTCCAGAGAGGAAGTTGGGAGATAACCTGACTCAGGACCAAGATCAGTCAAGCTGGAAAGCTCAGGGTTATTGGAAATTACTTTCAGTTCTATCTTTGGATAAAAGTGATTTTTGCCTTTCATTAGGGATAATCTCTGTATTTAAACTGATCTATCCTAATTGTCACTTCCATATAATTTGGAACAAGAGCTCCCATGCACAGGCAGTACATGTTGTAAACTTGGTAATGGATTATTTTGTGATGCCATAGATATCTCTGAGAAGCCATGGCACCCTTGGCACAGAGGGAGCTCAGGAATTTCCTCAGTCCTCCTGTTCTGTTTTGCTCATCCTGAAATGAAAACTTCTCTCTTTGAAATAATTTTCAGTCAGATATAAATGATATGCTTGTGGCACATTTATTGGAGACTGTTATTATGCAATCACAGCAAATTACACCCTGATGGCTGTGATTTACAGTTAATGATTACCTAGAGCTTTTTTAAAGGTTCTTGATAATGAGCTAATTCAGTGGAAAGTGATTTCAAGCAAGAAGGCTCAGAATCAGTCTCTGAGTAAAGATATATTAAAGACAAGTTCTTAAAACAGAATTCATGCCATTGCTGTGTGCAGCAGTATCATTATCTTCAGGAAATTACCACCTCACCTGGTTATTTTTGGCACCTCTGACATGAGTTAAAGCTACTGATTTAATCAGCAGACCCTGTGAGGAACTGCTGCTTCTAATATGGGCATCACAGCAGTGTGGAAAACTCTAGAAAACTTCTGGAATTACTTCCAAAGGTGGTGTTCTCTGCTCTGATTCATAGTGGTGGTAACCATGGCCTGGAGAGCTCTAGAGGAATTTGTAGAAAGTTTTGTTAGGAATTTAAAGATGAAACTCAATCCAGTGATGAGACTGGTTCATGTTCCACTCTGCCCATGGTCTGGGCTGGCTCTGAGTGTGATTTTAAATTACTGCCTTGCTGTGAGAGGCTGAAGCACAACGGTTCATTAGGGTCTAATGCCTAAAACACTGAATGCCTGTTTGTCTGCTTTCACAAGGGAATTCACCATGGCAGAAATCGAGCACTTTGTGGACCCCAGTGAGAAGAACCACCCCAAGTTTGAGAACGTGGCAGATCTCAACATCCTGCTGTACTCGGCCAAGGCGCAGGTCAGCGGGCAGTCGGCGCACGTCATGCGGCTGGGAGACGCCGTGCAGCAGGTAACCCTCCCCCTGCAGCCACACTCAGCCTGCCCCTTGCTCTCCAGGCTCTTACAAACTGGCTTTTGAAAATCTGGGCTCTGAGTGATGTCTCTGTGCAGTCCTGTGCTGGTCTGAACACTCGGAGTGCTGTTGGAATATTCGGAGTCCAGGGCTGAGGGCGTGGAGCAGCTCCCTGCACTGGGCTTTCACAAAGTTGGTGTTGTGTTGGTGCAAATCTGCTCCCAGATTTATGGGTAGGTTCTCTTCAGTGAATCAGTGAGGCTGGGATCTTGGCCTGGCCCTTGCTACCAGATGAGTGCAGATGGTGCTGGGATAGGGGTTGGAAGCTGAACTTCACCCTTAGCTAGTGAGGAGGGACAGTAAGGAATATTGATACAAACAGTGTCTGGGAATCTCATATTCAGCTGCTGACCCCCATGAGTACGTGGCTTGCATAATTAGATTAATCACTACCTGATTCATCTAATTATGAATGGGTTGATTTACCAACCTCCTCCACCTCATTTCCTCCAACTCCCAAATGAAAAAAAAAAAACCTAAAAAACACCAAAACACTGCCTTTAAAAACATAAACAAAGCAAAAAACCCCAAAAACAAGAGCCAAAAAAAGAACACCATCCCTCTGTTGTATTGCAGCTGTGAACTGGAGGATGCAGCTGTTGTCATGCCAGTGACTGCACTGCTGCACACAGTGGGGTATTTACAAGTAGGTGATCCTCAGAGCCACTGGGTGATGAGTCCTGGAGTGACAGTGACTCACTGTTTTGGTCAGAAGGAGATGGTGCCAGTGGCACGAGGTGAATTTGAAGAGATGTAACAGCTTCAGGGGAGACAGAACTTCACCACAAGTCCGATCTGTAACTTGTCAGGTTGCCTGCAGAAGTTCAACAAATCATGACTTGGCTTCCTTAGGAATTCACGTGGGTGTTTTCTCCCTGCAGGGTGTGATCAATAACTCGGTTCTCGGGTACTTCATCGGCAGAATCTACCTCTTCCTCACAAAGGTGGGCGTGTCCCCGGAGAAGCTGCGCTTCCGCCAGCACATGGAGAATGAGATGGCTCATTATGCCTGTGACTGCTGGGATGCAGAGTCCAAAACCTCCTATGTAAGTGGGCTAAGTGCAAACAGCAAGGGCAAGCCCTGTCAGCTCTGGTTTATTTCTGTGAAGTTAGGGTTGTGAGTGGGATGTGTCTGTCTGGCTCCATGTTTCTCTGACACACACATAGTGCAGTTGGAATATTCTGAATCCAGGACCAAGGGGCAGGTCAGCTCCCTGCACAAAGTTTATGAACTGGCCATGCTGCTTTGGTAGGTCCAGGCTCCTTTGCTGGAGCCTGGAGTAGCCTGGGGACACTTGACTGGTCAAATTTCATCTGGAGTTAAAGGAAACAGAGTCCTGGTGCTTTCCAAAGACTGAAACCTCTGTAGCAGCAGTGGGGAAGGATTTGTTTTGCTGGAGGTGTTATTCCAGGGCAGATTGCTTCCTGCTTGAATGCTTGCTCTTCCTTTCCCTCTTCCATGCTGTGAGAAATGAGTTCACTCCTGCCAGTTCAGACAGCTGGTGCTGGAAGAAAAATTCCTCAAGGATTTGTTACCATCTTCCTGCTGAGTCATTAAGAGTTTTTTCATTCAAGCCTTGTTGAATGCCTTTTGTTTCTTCATGTATTGTTGGTTGGATTTAGACTTATCACTAGTGATGTTTTGTTACAGCACATTAGAGGAATAGCAGCCAGTAAAATTCTACCAAATTGAAGATTAGGAAAAAACCAAACCTGCAGCTCAGAGGAGTGGTTTGTCTTCATACAGAAAAGACCTGGAGAAGTGACTGAAGGAATGGCTTCTTCTGAGGTTCCATAGCTGACTTCCACAATTTCACAGCCAGTCTTTCCAGCCAGCCCAAAACTGGACATGTGTGGGTCACACCATGTAAATAAGATTATGCAGCTTTGCAAGCCTTGTCATGATGATCAGGACAAGGTCACAGAGCTGGGTGTCCAACAGCCTAACCCAGGAGTGAGCACAGCAATCCCAGGGGTGTGAAAGGAACACCTTGGGAGCTGCACCATGCTTTGATTGGTTATTTCACTCTGACCAAAAATGTTTCTATCAGCTTGCAGCACTCAGTTGTAAGAAGGGAAGTGGCCTGAGTAGCTTAAAATCCATTCTATAAATTTACTGCACGCAGTGGTGTGGGTTAAGGGATTTTAAAGATCAAACCCACCTCCCATGGGCAGGGACACCTTTCACTATCCCTGATTGCTCCAAGCCCCATCCAGCCTTGCCTTGGGCACTTCCAGGGATGGGGTAGCCACAGCTTCCCTGGACACCCTGTGCCAGGCCTCACCACACTCACAGGGAACAATTTGTTATTAATGTCTAATCTAAACCTGCCATCTTTTCGTTTAAAGCCATTCCCTCTTGTGCTGTCACTCCATGTCCTTGTCCAAAGTTCCTGTCCAGCTCTTGGAGCCCCTTCAGGCACTGGAAGAGCCTTCTCCAGGTTGAACAACCACATGAACCTGTACTCTGTGTTTTCTGAGAAGTAGCTGTAACACTCTAATAACTTAATTTCTGTCAAACTAAAAATCCTCCAAAACACCCTGGAACACCACAATTGTCAAGCACAAGGATTTTCCCTGTTCACACACCTTTTCTGACACCCTGACATATGAGTCCAGCTTGGAAAACCACACCACATCTGGCTTCTTGTACATCCCACACTGATGTGACAGGGAGTGGGAAGCAGCTGCTGAGCCTTGTCTTACATGGGATTGTCTGTTAGGAAATCCAGAGGGAAGCTGTATTTGCTGCTTCACCAATCCAGTGTGAACGATGTTCTTAGATCCCTGCTTGCCATACATGCTGAAATATTGAATTAAGAGCTTCCCTTGCATGTGATCTGTGTTGTAGCAGCTCCTAAGCCAGGCTTTTGGCCATCCCAGTGTGGCTGATTCCCTGCTGTGTGTCCCGTGGCCAAGTAGATCCCTGGGGACACGATGCCTTGTGTGCCTGTGGCATGTGAGTGATAGGACTGTGTGCTCTGGCCCCAGCCTGAGCTGTTGGCACAGGGCTGTGCTCTGCCAAGCCATGTGGAAAAGCTGGCCCTGAACACAGGCACTGGGTAGATGACTGATTGTTTCCTCTGGAAACAAATGGAATCACTCAAATGAGGGAGCAACTGGTGAGGGAGGGCAGCTTATTGTAACAGAGCTAATTATGTAGAAAAAACAGTCATGGGAGCAGGGAGGGCTTAAGGGTGAATAAACATATTTGATGGTTAAATGGACAAAAAAGTGAGTTGGTGAAAGCTTGCAGTGTTGTTTTTTCAGGGTTGGATTGAGATCGTTGGCTGTGCTGATCGTTCCTGCTATGACCTTTCCTGCCATGCCCGTGCCACCAAAGTCCCTCTCATAGCTGAGAAGCATCTCAAAGAACCTATATCCTTTCAGAATAAACCAGCTTCTCCTCAAGTGCAAAGGGATTGGACAGGGAGATGTCTTGGAGATCTGCCCAGCTCTGTTTCAAGTTACATATTTAACAGGGAAAGCCACAATTACAGGACCACCATGACTTTGGGAAGTGACCTGGAAAGAATTGAGCATTTGTTACTCCTTTCTTCTCTTGGAGGGAAGCTCCTTCATCCAGTAGTGGAGAAGATGTCTTTGTGTTGCGTAGCAATTAACTTTGACATAATGAAGGAACCAGGCCCTGCTTTCTGTCCTCACAAGCTCCTTAACTGCCTTGTACAGAACAGTGAACATTGTTCAGTTTGAGGCAAATAAGGGAGCCATTGGCAAAGCCTACAAGAAGGATGCCAAGGTGGTGATGGAATACCTGTCCATGTGTGACGAGTGCTACATCAGCGAGATGGAGCAGCTGCTCAATGAGAAAGGGTGAGCTGGCTCTGCGTGGGGGGTACCTTCCTCTGACAGCCTGAAATGGGCTCCAAAGCTGCATTTATTTGAGCCACCTGAAACCAGTTTCCTTGTGAGAGCAGGCTGTGTGGGTCATCTGAGATGTTTTGAGTGCTGTCCCTCTCACCAGGCATTGCTGGCATCATCAACATATCTCTGGGTGTGTGCACATGAAGATTTGTTTGGCTGTGTGGGAATGAGCTGCTGGCTTTAGCAGCATCATCCCAGAAGAGAAACAGAAATGGGAATTGTTTACCAGCTTCCCCACTCTGGTTTGAGAGTGGACCAGGACTGACTTAAAAACTTTAAAATAAATAAAATAATTCTGTGACCGATGGATCAAAATAGTGAAATGAGAAGGAAAACTTGCCTGAGTATCCTCCAGTATTTAGTGAGCTGCTTTAGGAGTCTTTGATTTACTATGGCAGGAATTTGTGTGATTTTCTTGGACCTGCCTTCAGCACATGCAGGAACTGAAAATCTGAGAAGTCTTTGCAGTTGTCAGATTTGGCTGAAGCTGTCTGTGTTAGGAGAAAGCTAATGGTGCAGTAACAAAAGAATCAACTGAATTTCCTGCTTGAAATGGTAAAAGGTGTAGGATCAATGAATACATTGCAGGATGGTAACATCTACATCTTTCTTTCTTCCCCTGAGCTAAAATTTATTTCTTTCACATCTCTATGAATGTGAAAGTGTAGAAAAAAAACAACCAAAAAACAGTAGCACTCATAATGGGCAGAGAAATTATTGCAGGTTAGTCATCCATAATGTCCCTGAAATGGTTTAACAGATGAGTTACAAGCAATATCCCTGGTTTATTGATATTCCAGTGCCTGCTTTGTGTGCCTCCCTTTCTCTCTTAAGTGTGTGTCTGGGCTTCATCCTGAGAATTTCCCAACTGACTTTGCTTCAGGCTGTTAACCACAGCTAAGTTCACTGTGATTCTGAAAATGGTTGTTTTTAGTGTACATGCAGTGATTTTATTATTAATGCAAATTTCTTTTAATGGGTATGCTTACATGTTTCTTTTGTCTCTGGGGTTTTCCCTGGCTTCTGTCATCCCACTCTCAGGGACAGCCAAGTGATGCAATTAACGAAATAAAACTTGTTTGTTTATTGCCATGGCTTTTAAATGACTCCTTTTTCCTTTGCAGGGAATTCACTGTTGAAACTGAAGGGAAAACTTTTCTATTAACAAAGGACATGGTTACTGTGAAGAGATTTCAGAAAACATTACATGGTAAATTTGATTCTTTGTTGCTTGATCATCATCAGGATACACTTTGAGCATGAATTTTATTGGTAGCATTGTCCTGTTAATATTGTAACACAGCACAGGAAAAATGCCAAATGTAAACTTCCTTGAAGTTTAAGAGTGGGAAGGCTTTTGGAAAGTCAGTGGCTGATCTCCACAGGGCTTTTGTGGAAATAGGGCTAGAAGGAAACTTTCCAAAATGCATGGATTTAGTTCAAGCTAGAGAAAGGGCCCTGAGTTGTTTCCTACAGCCCAAATACATCCTGTACATGAGCAAAGTCTGAGCCTCTATTGCAGATATTTGTATTTAGAGCAGAAATGTTTAATGTTTCATTTCAATATACTCACCTACACATAACCAGAACTTCTGAGCAGAAAGACAGCATCAACAGCCCCATCTTTTTCTTGTGTCTAAACTCAATTTTACTGGTGATGGGTGTTGTTTTTGTGTTCCAGTGGAAGAAATCGTCCCCAATGTCATTGAGCCCTCGTTCGGCATTGGGAGGATCATGTACACGGTGTTCGAGCACACGTTCCGCATCCGCGAGGGAGACGAGCAGAGAACTGTGAGTGCCCCTGGGGCTGGGCCAGCTGCAGGCCCCTGCCTTCCCCTGGCACCCAGGGAAAGGGCTCCAATAACCCTGCACAATGCCCACTAGGGATGGGAAGCCCAGGTGGGCTGTGAAATTGCTGTTCTTGCCAAGAGTACGTGTCATTTTTACATTCTGGGGCCATGTGTGCATGAGGCTCCTGCTGGATTTCTGGCAAAGGGGTGAGAAATTCCTCCTCCTGGATCTACACTTGGCAGTGTTCCATTGCTCCTAGAAATGCGTATCTTCAGTGTCTCATTTCCTTTCTTTCTGCTGCTTTTCCTGGAATCATATGCAGCAGGATGGACAATGTTTGCTCAGTCCCCTGTGAAATTCAACCTTCTCTCATTCTGGACACCCCTAAAACCTTTACAGCTTTACTGTAGCAGGGGCCAGAGGGAGGTGTTTGTTACATACAGAGCTTCCTCCAGCCAGTGCCCAGCTGTGGTGCTCTGTGTCATTGCTGGTGGTCCATGAGACTGGCTGGAAACTTGGTGCTGCTTTTCCTGCTCCTGGCTCCTGGAGTGTGTTCATAAAAAAGAAATATAACATAATAAAAGTGCTTCTTTGGGTGCCACAGGTACATTTATGATTGGGGGAACAAGGCTCAGGACACAGTTGACTTTGAATCCCAAACTGCTCCTGAAGTTTAAAACACTGGATTTACTTTCCTTCTAGTACCCATTTACTTCCTATATAGCCTGGGCTGCTTTATAGTGTGGTACATCTCACATGCATTGCTTCTGTCCCTTTAATACCTGCCAGGAATGATTTTATTATTTTTCCCTCACTTCTGGCACATTTTATTTTCTGAGGGTGTCTGAAGGGTTCTGCAAACCTTTTTGCTGCATATGCTCCACATGTGTGGAGTCTCCAACAGGAAGTTTGGTTCAGACTGTGCATAAGACTAAATCTGGAAAGACACCTCTGCCCTTAATTTTTCTGTAATTCAGATGAGGTTCAGTTTCTTTAGGAGGGCTCTGATAGACCTGTAGTGGTGGGAGGTAACATTTATCTGTCAGGAGATAAGGGAGAATGGAGGCTGAAGAAAACCAGTCCTGCTCCAGTGGTGTGAGATGTCACTGCTGATGTCTTAGAGTAGGCCAGAGACTCCTTCAGAACACTCACCCTGCCTCCAGCCTCAGTCAGAGCTTATTCTCACCTCCTAAGAGTCTGATCTGACCATTACACTTGGATTTACTTGTGTTTTCCCTTTTTTCCACAGTACTTCAGCTTCCCAGCTGTTGTAGCACCATT
This sequence comes from Alaudala cheleensis, assembly GCA_013398995.1. Lineage (NCBI taxonomy): Eukaryota > Metazoa > Chordata > Aves > Passeriformes > Alaudidae > Alaudala > Alaudala cheleensis. Next base: position 21,635 of record VWYE01004096.1, read on the forward strand.
CAAGTGCTCCGTTCTTCCTCTGAGCCAGAATCAGGAATTCATGCCTTTTGTCAAGGAGTTATGTAAGTGTGTCAAGCACTGTGGGTCTGATGGGGCTGTGCTCTGGGCAGAGAGGTCTCTCAAAATAGCACTGGCATCATGTCACTCTCCAAAGTGCACAGCTGTCAACCTGAACCAGCTGAGTATCCACAAGCTTTGGTTATCCACCAAACTCTTCAGCTCTACCCAAAAAACCCACCACCATGACCTTCTCTGTGTTGGTTTGGAGTGTAAAAGACATTGCTTTTTTTCCTTCTGTCTCAAAAATAAATCTTTCCCACTGCTTAGGAGAAGCTGGAGCAGTGGGGGCTTACATTTTGTTATTGAAGTTTGCTTTGCTTTTATTGGCCACATTATCAAGACTGATATTATTATTGTTCTTATTGATACTGTTCCAGAGCTGCTGAGCTTGCAACCATTCTGTCGAACTCCCCACTGGTAGTGGGCATCATGGGGAAAGATAGGGAGCATAAAAGTGAGCATATGAAAGTAGGAACAGGGATTGCATGTCAGACAGTGCCTTTAGCTGTCAGCACCAGTTCTGCCTTGGGACTTTGTGTCCCTGCCCTGCATGTGCCCTGCTGAGGGCACACTGAAGCTGAGGTTTGGAGTTACAGCAGTCATGGCACTGATGACAAAAGGAAAACCTTGGTGACTTTGCACTTGGGGTGAGAGTTGTGGAGAGCTGAGAGAGCAGGGTGGGTTTGTGGTCCCGCAGAGGAAGGAATGTTGGATGTTCTGTCAGAACCAAACCGGGGCTCTGAGGTGCTGCCCGCACCAGGACAGGCTGTGCCTGTGCTGGGTGTGTGCAAGGATCCCTGTTATCCCCCCTGCAGCCGAGGCCCTGACCAGGGCCGGGATCTCGCACAAGGTGGATGACGCCGCGGGCTCCATCGGGCGGCGCTACGCGCGCACCGACGAGATCGGCGTGGCCTTCGGCATCACCATCGACTTCGACACCGTCAACCGCAGCCCGCACACGGCCACGCTGCGCGACCGCGACTCCATGCGCCAGATCCGCGCCGAGGTGAGTGCACCCTGCAGGGCTGGCACTGCCAGCGCTGCTCCTGCTGGCCCTGGGGACACCATCCCCTGCTGGCTCTGAGCTGTTACCAACCCTTGTGCGCCAGATCCACNTGTAGCAGGGGCCAGAGGGAGGTGTTTGTTACATACAGAGCTTCCTCCAGCCAGTGCCCAGCTGTGGTGCTCTGTGCCATTGCTGGTGGTCCATGAGACTGGCTGGAAACTTGGTGCTGCTTTTCCTGCTCCTGGCTCCTGGAGTGTGTTCAGAAAAAAGAAATATAACATAATAAAAGTGCTTCTTTGGGTGCCACAGGTACATTTATGATTGGGGGAACAAGGCTCAGGAGCCCAGAGTTAGGACACAGTTGACTTTGAATCCCAAACTGCTCCTGAAGTTTAAAACACTGGATTTACCTTCCTTCTAGTACCCATTTACTTTCTATATAGCCTGGGTTGCTTTATAGTGTGGTACATCTCACATGCATTGCTTCTGTCCCTTTTATACCTGCCAGGAATGATTTTATTATTTTTCCCTCACTTCTGGCACATTTTATTTTCTGAGGGTGTCTGAAGGGTTCTGCAAACCTTTTTGCTGCATATGCTCCACATGTGTGGAGTCTCCAACAGGAAGTTTGGTTCAGACTGTGCATAAGACTAAATCTGGAAAGACACCTCTGCCCTTAATTTTTCTGTAATTCAGATGAGGTTCAATTTCTTTAGGAGGGCTCTGATAGACCTGTAGTGGTGGGAGGTAACATTTAGCTGTCAGGAGATAAGGGAGAATGGAGGCTGAAGAAAACCAGTCCTGCTCCAGTGGTGTGACATGTCATTGCTGATGTCTTAGAGTAGGCCAGAGACTCCCTCAGAACACTCACCCTGCCTCCAGCCTCAGTCAGAGCTTATTCTCATCTCCTAGGAGTCTGATCTGACCATTACACTTGGATTTACTTGTGTTTTCCCTTTTTTCCACAGTACTTCAGCTTCCCAGCTGTTGTAGCACCATTCAAGTGCTCCGTTCTTCCTCTGAGCCAGAATCAGGAATTCATGCCTTTTGTCAAGGAGTTATGTAAGTGTGTCAAGCACTGTGGGTCTGATGGGGCTGTGCTCTGGGCAGAGAGGTCTCTCAAAATAGCACTGGCATCATGTCACTCTCCAAAGTGCACAGCTGTCAACCTGAACCAGCTGAGTATCCACAGGCTTTGGTTATCCGCCAAACTCTTTAGCTCTACCCAAAAAACCCACCACCACGACCTTCCCTGTGTTGGTTTGGAATGTAAAAGACATTGCTTTTTATCCTTCTGTCTTAAAAATAAATCTTTCCCACTGCTTAGGAGAAGCTGGAGCAGTGGGGGCTTACATTTTGTTATTGAAGTTTGCTTTGCTTTTATTGGCCACATTATCAAGACGATATTATTATTGTTCTTATTGATACTGTTCCAGAGCTGCTGAGCTTGCAACCATTCTGTCAAACTCCCCACTGGTAGTGGGCATCATGGGGAAAGATAGGGAGCATAAAAGTGAGCAGATGAAAGTAGGAACAGGGATTGCATGTCAGACAGTGCCTTTAGCTGTCAGCACCAGTTCTGCCTTGGGACTTTGTGTTCCTGCGCTGCATGTGCCCTGCTGAGGGCACACTGAGGCTGGGGTTTACAGCAGAGTCATGGCACTGATGACAAAAGGAAAACCTTGGTGACTTTGCACTTGTGGAGAGCTGAGAGAGCAGGGTGGGTTTGTGGTCCCGCAGAGGAAGGAATGTTGGATGTTCTGTCAGAGCCAAACCGGGGCTCTGAGGTGCTGCCTGCACCAGGACAGGCTGTGCCTGTGCTGGGCGTGTGCGAGGATCCCTGTTCTCCCCCCTGCAGCTGAGGCCCTGACCAGGGCCGGGATCTCGCACAAGGTGGATGACGCCGCGGGCTCCATCGGGCGGCGCTACGCGCGCACCGACGAGATCGGCGTGGCCTTCGGCATCACCATCGACTTCGACACCGTCAACCGCAGCCCGCACACGGCCACGCTGCGCGACCGTGACTCCATGCGCCAGATCCGCGCCGAGGTGAGTGCACCCTTGCAGGGCTGGCACTGCCAGTGCTGCTCCTGCTGGCCCTGGGGACACCATCCCCTGCTGGCTCTGAGCTGTCACTGACCCTTGTGCACCAGATCTGTGCTGAGGTGAGTGGAGCCTGCAGGGCTGGCGCTGCCAGTGCTGCTCCTGCTGGCCCTGGGGACACCATCCCCTGCTGGCTCTGAGCTGTTACCAACCCTTGTGCGCCAGATCCACACCGAGGTGAGTGTGGTGAGGGGGCTGGCATGGCCAGCTCTGCTCTGCTGGCTCCGGGGACATCCCCTGGTGGCTCTGAGCTGTCACCCACCCTTGTGCATCAGATCCGCACCGAGGTGAGTGCAGCGTGCCAGGCTGGCGCTGCCAACTGTGCTCCCTTCTGGACCTCCCTAATAACAGACAACAGATTGATCTAAGGTGTTCTAATTAATGTTTTTCTCCCCAAAAATTATCTTCAGGAGATACCTTGTACCTGCTCTACTGCTGATGTAAAACTTGTCCATGTCCCCAACTATCCAGCTTGATTTTGGTGACTTTGTGTTTCTTATTTCTTTGTGGCTTTTCCTGCAGATCTCTGAACTCCCTGCCATCATCCGAGACCTGGCCAACGGTTATCTCACCTGGGCTGATGTGGAGGCAAAGTATCCACAATTTGAGGGACAAGAGACTGGCAAAAAGGACACAATAGAGGAATAAAGAAAAGGACCTGAAGGAAAATCCTGTCAAAATGTCCACTTTTTACTGTTCATGTTAATATGAAATAAACTTACCATGTATTATTTGAAGCTGCACTGTTTGTGCACACAGGGACTATTTTGGGTTTTTTTTTTTTCCTTTTCCTCAATTGCTGACCAGATTTAACTTCAAAAACTGAAATAATGGCAGCCTGAGCTGAAGGTGTTACAAATAAAAACACCATTCTATATGCCTGCTTCTTTGTGTTCCTGTAGCCTTGTGCTTTCTTCAGAAATGCCCCTTTTTCCCCTCATTTTTGCTCTCCTGCTCAGGGCTGTGGGTGCACAGGGTTTCACCTGGGTTTGGATCATCCTGGACTGCTGGAAGATGGTCCCAGTTGCATGGGCTGTGTTCATGTGATCACAGTGCCAGTCCTCTTTTCTCCACTGTGGTTCAAGCAGCCACTTCGAGATGGGTTCGGTGCCCTTTTTCTGGCTGCAGGTATATATATATATACCTGTATTTCTGCAGAATTAGGAGTTTTTGCACACAGGAGGAAGGGGCAGGGGTGGAAAATCCCATTCCAGTTCCTGCTCCTGCTGGACATGCTTGGTTTCCTTGGCTGAGGGAGTCAGCAGCAAAGAGCTGCCAGGGTTGTTTTTTATTCAATATCTTCTGTCAGCAAGGGCTGAAACCAGAGACTGCCCTGAGCAGGTTTGAGAAGAGCCAGGTACCCTTTCACTGGATGAATTCAAAGCCCTGTGCTGTCAGAGGACCTTGTTTTTGGGGAGCCTTAAACCCTCCTGGCTTGGTAGGAGAGGCCTCACACCTTGTCCTGCAGGTTCTCATCCCACTGAGAAATCCCTGGGCCAGAAACCTTCCCTTTGGAGGGTTGGGAAGTGTTCTCCAAGTTCTTGCTTGGGTTTAAACACTCAAAGATGAGTTAGAAAACACAAATCCTGGGATGGTTGGGGTGTGAAGGGATGTTAAAGATCATGCAGTTCCAACCAGCTGCCATGGCAGGGACACCTCCCACTGTCCGAGGCTGCTCCAAGCCCCATCCAGCCTGGCCTTGGACATTTCAGGGATCCAGGGGCAGCCACAGCTTCTCTGGGCACCCTGTGCCAGGGCCTCCCCACCCTCACAGGGAACAATTTCCTCCTAAACCTGCACTCTCTCAGTCATCCCCCCTTGTCCTGTCACTCGAGGCTCTTGTCCCAGTCCCTCTCCAGCTCTCCAGGAGCCTCATTAGGCACTGGAAGGGGCTCTCAGGTCTCCCCAGAGCCTTTTCTTCAGGTGAACACCCCCAGTTCTTTCAGCTTTTCTCCACAGTCAAGGTGCTCCAGCCCTCACAGCATCTTTGTGGTCTCCTCTGAACTCTCTCCAGCTGCTCCCTGTCCTTCCCATGCTGGGAGCCCCAGAGCTGGGCACAGCACTGCAGGTGGGGTCTCACAAGGGCAGAGCTGAGGGGCAGAATGCCCCCTGCCTTGGATGCAGCCCAGGATACTTTTACCTCTCATTTACCTGCCTGCCCCACCTGTCAGTCCATGGTGACAGAATCTGAGGACTGATCCTGACCTTTCTGCATCCCAGATCAGGATTTGGCTCTGTCAGGCTGCACTGATCCTCTCTGGGGAGCTTTAGCTGTGTTTGCCCTGGGCATCAGCAGGTCTCACACCCAGCAAGGAAAGGCTTAAAAAAAAGGATGCAGAAGAGGATGTTTGAAACCATCAATGGGATTCATGTGACTGGAAGCTTTCTCTGTGCTGGCAGCTGATGCCTTCTTCAGCCTGGCAGGCACCAGCAATTAGGGAAGATTTCTGAGTAATTTCCTCCAGTTTTAGCTCAACTTCTCCAGTGGCAGCGCTGGGAGCTGCTCCCATCCCCTTGTGGGTGCTGTGGGTGCTGTGACTGACCAGCATCAGCCAGAAATCTCCAACCTCCTCCAAAGGCAGCTGCAGGAAACAGCTCAGAGGAGGCTGCCTGATGCCACTCTGCCCAAACCCATCCTGGGAAGCTCTGCCCCTGTCCTGGTGCTGCTCGGCACCGAGGGGAGCTGAGCAGGGAGCAGCGTTCAGCCAGCACAGCACCCGCTTCCCAGAAGAGGGGGCTGTCAGGCAGAGAATAGCGAGAGGGGAGACGCTGTTCAGGCACTGAGATCGTTTATTTTTAACTCTCCTGGATGTTTCGGTTGTGATGCAGCCCTGAGCCTCCAGCACTGCCTGGTTTTAATGCTCTTTGTTGATTCAATGGCTGAAATTGCTGTTGCAGCGTGGATTTTCATGCAGGTGGGACAAGAAGCTTGTGAGAGGCTTGGAAATACAGCTCGTGGTAGTTCATGCTCAGGGGAGTGCACAGAACCCTGCCTGGAGTGAATCATGGGATGGCTCAAGTTGGAAAGGAGATTAAAACCATCTTGTTCCGACCCCCTGCCATGGGCAGGGACACTTCCCACCGGACCAGGGTGCTCCAAGCCCTGTCCAGCCATCCCAAGGGTGGATGGTTGTGGTGCAGCCTCTGTGACAGCAGAGTCTGGGACAGAGTTTGGCTCAGTTTCAAGTGGGCTTTGCAAACAGGTGTCAGGAAACCTCTGTGCTTGCTCTGCTGCTGGGATGGGATGCTGTGGAAAGGAGTCTGAAGTTAACAACGTGAACTTCACCTCACTGGTGTGTTGCAAAAATCACCCTGATAAAAAATCAAAACTGCTGAAGGAGACAGGCTTGTCCTGACAAAGGCAGCTCCAACAGATGCACTTTGGAAGCTCAGCTTCAACCTTTTTGATTCTTATCTTTGCTGTGACCTGCAATTCACCCTGAGTGCCACACAGGCAGAGTTTAGTATTTATAAGCAGGGGCTGCCGAGCCCCAGTCTCACTCCACAGGCCCTCATTTCCATGTTCCCATCCGGGCTGATCAGGTAACACCTCTGTAATCTGCTGCCATCTCCCTGCACGGGGACAGGAGGACATTGCCCATTCATCCCAGAGAGCTCAGAAAAATGGGAAGTGCTGGCAAACCCCACTGTTTTTTTCTAAGTTACCATAGGATCCTTTAGGTTAGAAAAAAAACACTGAGATGACCAGGTCCAATGTTAACCCTGCACTGCCAAACCCACCACTCAACTTCTGGTGGAGAAATTGTTTCTAATATCCAATCTAAACCTTGCCTGTCTCAGCTAGAGGCTGTTTCCTTTTATCCTATCCATTGCTACCTGGGACAAGAGACCCACCCCACCTGGCTGTCCCCTCCTGTCAGGGAGTTGTGCAGAGCCACAAGGTCCCCCCTGAGCCTCCTTTTCTCCAGGCTCAGCCCCTTTCCCAGCTCCCTCAGCCCCTCCTGGGGCTCCAGAGCCTTCCCCAGCTCTGTTCCCTTCCCTGGACATGCTCCAGCCCCTCAGGATCTCCCCTTGCATCACTTGGATCAGCTGTGGATTCACAGTTTAGGATCACTCCCACTTTTAGAAAGTGGAGGAGTAAAGAAGTTCATTTTCTCTTCTAACACAGGAAGTGGTGAATAATTAATACAATTAGTAGGTGACAGCTTTGAAAGGAAGGAAGGAGGAAAGATCACTTGGTGTTTGGGCTGTTCTTCCCCTGCTTTGCAGTTTCTGGTGGCCATTGGCTGCTCTGGCCCTTGTCTGATCACTGCACACCCCTGTCCCCAGTCCCTCTCCAGCTCTCCTGGAGCTCCTTCAGGCCCTGCAAGGGGCTCTGAGCTCTCCCTGGAGCCTTCTCCTCTCCAGGTGAGCACCCCCAGCTCTCCCAGCCTGGCTCCAGAGCACAGGGGCTCCTTGGAGCATCTTTGTGGGCTCCAGCAGATCCATGTCCTTCCCATGCTGGGGACCCCAAAGCAGGGCACAGCTCTACAGGTGGGGTCTCATGAGAGTGAATTAAAAGGGGAGAATCACCTCCCATCTTAATTCAATATCCCTGAGCTTTATTTTCCCCTGAGCAGAAGCCCCTCAGTAATTTTCCAAATCCCACAGAGCCATTTGCAAAAAAAAAATACCACGATGAAGAGCAAAGCCCACAGCTGAATTTTCTGCTCTGGGGGGGAAATCAGATATGAAATAATAAATATATATGATATCCTCCAAGCAAAACCCTGCTGGTCACTAATGCCCCCAGATTAATTGTACTAATCCTGTGTGATGGAGGGGAGGTGGTTGGATGCTTGGCACTATTTTGGTCCATTGCTTATGAAACTCCATCTCTGTGTTTGAGAGAAAAGACTTTACATAACCCAAATCACGCAGATAAGAAAAGGACTAAACTGTCCCAAAACATTTGATCTTCTGCACAGATGCTGCCCATGAATTTTGACTTGATTAAATCAACACAGCAATGTAATATTTTTTTGTTCTGAATAACAAATGTCCTCTGTGGGGGAGAAGGAGCAGAGCTGCTCTCTCGACCAGCACATGGAAATGGGGATTGATGGAGGTTGGAGGATCCAGAAATTCACCTGCTCCATGAAGAGTTGCTTGGAAAATCGTTAAAGAAGCAATCACAGAGCCATGGGAGGGTTTGGGTTGGAAGGGACCTGAAAGCTCATCCAGTTCCAACCCCCTGCCATGTCTAGGGACATCTCCCACTAGAGCAGGTTGCCCCAAAACCCATCCAACCTCACCTTGAAACTCACCTTGAAACTGTGTCACTGTGTCACCAAATGAGCTCAGGCTCAGAGGTGTCCCCAGAGGAGTATCCCAGGTACCTCTGTTGGTAACAGATTTTTCCAGAATGATTTACACCAACATGAGTGAGGATCCCGAGTTTGTTTTCCCAGATGTTTTTAGGGAGCCTTGGAAAGTTAAGTTCCCTTTCAGTGATTCCTGTAGCGAGCCCTCAGCCTCACACAGCCCCCCTCAGCTGAATCAAAAAGAGGATGGTGGTTTCCTGGTCCCAAGTGGATGCTTCCATCCCGAGCTCTCACTTCCCCCACCCTAATCCCATTCAGGATGACTGGAATCTGACAGCACTGATGCACATCTCTCTCTAGTTCAGTGTTTTATTGGAAAAATAGAGGAAAATTTCCTTCAAATCAGAGCACATACAGAAAAAATCCAGGGGGAACAGTGAGGATCACATGCAGCAAAAGTGTGCTGGGACGTGATGTTAAAATGAAGGATAAGCAAAATGTAATTTATTTTGTTCTGTGAACAGCGAACAACACTAAATCATAAATTCATATTTCACTCCTGCTAGTTACTCCGTGTCCTGCCTACCTTCTGCTACCAGTTAATGAAAGCAAAGTAATAAAAATATAACTGGGAAATCCTGTGGGTTATAGCAGCCTTTCTGCAGCAGCTCCCTCAGAGAGCCTGCAGGCNCCAGCCTCCCCAGCCCCCTGCCTGCAGCAGCAAGCTCCCTCAGAGAGCCTGCAGGCAGAGCTCCACCAGCACAGTCACCACTGCCAGAGGGGGGGGTTTGCATCAGAAGCATCTGCAGTGCTGACCCCGTGCACCAGTTGTGCCTAACAACTGAAAACTCCTGGCTGTTCTTCCCAAATCGATTGGATTCTGCAGGTTGAAAGCACCGTGGGCTGCTGGGGATGTCCCACTCCAAGGCTGGCTCCCCTCAGCTGCTCGTGGGGACACAGCCAGGGAGAGCCCTGCAGTCTGATCCCTTAAATGGAGCACAAAAATCACTTTCCCCATCTCTTTGTCTCTTCCCTTTGGTTTTGAATAAGGGCTGATAAAGAAGGTCAGGTGTTCCCATCAGGAGTTCAGGTGAGATTAAAGAATCACAGAATCACAAAAATCACTGAGTCCAACTCCCATCCCTGCACAAGACACACCCCAAAAAAATCTCACCCTGTGGACCCACAGCCACTGAGGCAGGGAAAAACACACCTATTCCAAACTTCCTTCATCTTCTCACTCGACACTGGGAGGATTTGCAGGTGAGAGGTCTCGTTATGAGAATTTATCTCCATTCACCCCACGGCTGTCAAACCTTTCTGGGAAGCCCCAGCCACATCCCAGAAACATGGAGCTGCTCCTCCCTTCCAAAGCTGTGTGCAGCCAGTGCTCACTCTCTCACTGCCCTCCAGGGTCTCCTTTGGAAGATGCTGAGGCAAAGCCTTTTTCTCCTGGTATCCCTGCTCCAGGAACACGCTCTGGTGCTCATCACTCCCAGTGCCCTGGCTGGAGAAGCCATCACCTCACCAAGGGCAGCAGTTCTGCCATGTGATGTCCTCTCCACTGTCCCAGCTCCAGTTTGTTTGTGTGCAGAGGGATAATTAGCAAGAAATAACGTGGGCAAAAGGAATCAGTGAGAAAAGGGGTGCTGGGTAATTTATTCTTTGCTGTCAGAAGGAAAATCCCCGAGCCAGGGGTGAGAAGGGGGGGAATTGAAGGCTGAGCCAGCCTGGCTGTGTCTGCAGCTTGCAGAAACAGGGCAGAGCTGTGCAAAGATTACTGGAGCAAGAACATCTTGCACAAAACAAAAAAAGAGCTTTCAGGAAGCCTCCACCATGGCCTGTTTCCCAGTGAATGGATCCATTCCCTGCTTTTCAGGTGATAGTTTTGTGTATTTTCACGTTGTCACTGTCTGTTCTCTCTCTGCCTGCTCAGGGCTGATGAATTTACCACCAGCAAAACAAATGTAGGAGAAAAAAAGGCCAATTAAAAGGACAGAAATGCTGAAGGGAATCTTCAAAATCAAACAGATCCACTGGGAGAGAATAAAGTGGGGGGATGCAGCATATGAAATCTGACCAAAAACCAAAATGTTTGGTGTCCAGGAGTTGTTTTAGGGAAATTCAGTGCCCGTGCTGCAGCAGGCTGGAAATGGCTGTTTTGTTTACAATAGTTGTCTTTTTTAATTGCTGTTTTTAGGCAGCTAAACTGAGCTGCTTTCCATTCTAAATTCCCAGCAGGTGCCTCTGTGCTGTCCATGGGGATGGGGTCACTCTGTTCATGTGGCTGATTTCACTCAGAGGTCAAACCAATTTCTCCTGGTGTCATTATTCAGATTCAATGAGTCCACAACTGCTTCAAAGCATGGGATGGGGGAACAGAAGGATGAGGGTGTGCCTCTGACATATCCTGCTTGTGGGATTTTGCTGAGATCCAATGCTTCCCTTAGGTTCTCCATTTCCAAAATTAGACTTAAAAACTGTACCTGTCTTGTACAGCAATTTAGTATCTTCAGGGGAAGGAAATGCTATTATATTGGAAATTTGAAATATTGGCAAACACAGCTCCAGTTTTCTGGTTTTGGTTTTTGGTTAAGGATGTGAGGTGACACATTGAAACAGTTGGTTTGTTGAAGGAGAAGGCATGAGAGGAGAAAGGAGGCCTCAGGCCAAGGAGAAGGGAGTTCCCCTGACATCTGTGACCTTGTGCTGTGGCACCAGGTGCATTTCCTGGGCATGAAATCACAGAATCATGGAATGGTTTGGTTTGGAAGGGACCTTAAAGCTGGCTGAGGTCCAGGATTTTTCTGTGGGGATGACAAACCAGAAGCTTTGGTGCTCTGCTGGAGATCTCTCACCTTGGCCCTGTTCCAGCACAAGAAACCCCTCTGGAGGGAGAGGCTGTGCTCTGGATCAGGAGATGGAGGAGGTGGTTCCAAGCACACCTTGAGCTCCCCGTGGTGCTCCCTGGCTGCTTCCCCTTGGCTCTGGATGGGCTGAGAGGCAGCCAGAGTGGTGGTGCTGGGCAAACACTCACTCCCCATGGAGGCTGGGAGTCAAACCTGAGCAGGTGAAGCTCAGTGTGACACTCAGTGCCCTGCTGCTCACCCAGGGCTCACCCTGCTCTTCTTCCTCCCCTCACTCCCCATCCCTGGGGACATCAGCTCCTCCAGGGCCTGGGATTCTCCAAGCAGTTCTCATGGGAACGATCCTGTTCTCAGAGGACAAGTAAACATCCCAAGGCACTTCTCTTGGAGCAGATGATTGCTCTGGAGCCAAGGACTCTCTCGTTCCCACCACAGCAGGACACACCAAGCACCAGTTGGTGTCCCATGGAGCTCAGAGGAGCTCTCCTGCTCAAACTCTGCCCACCACAGCCTGTCCCTAGCTCCATCTCCATCCAGACAGGCCAGGCTGGAGGCTGGAGACAGAGCTGATGCTGAAGTCACACACACAGATTGTCAGTGAGGCGATCCTTGGCCAAATTCCTCCTGAATTCCATGGGAAAACCGTGCCTAGCTTGTCTCAANGATTTGCAGGTGAGAGGCTTCGTTATGAGAATTTATCTCCATTCACCTCAAGGCTGTCAAACCTTTCTGGGAAGCCCCAGCCACATCCCAGAAACATGGAGCTGCTCCTCCCTTCCAAAGCTGTGTGCAGCCAGTGCTCACTCTCTCACTGCCCTCCAGGGTCTCCTTTGGAAGATGCTGAGGCAAAGCCTTTTTCTCCTGGTATCCCTGCTCCAGGAACACGCTCTGGTGCTCATCACTCCCAGTGCCCTGGCTGGAGAAGCCATCACCTCACCAAGGGCAGCAGTTCTGCCATGTGATGTCCTCTCCACTGTCCCAGCTCCAGTTTGTTTGTGTGCAGAGGGATAATTAGCAAGAAATAACGTGGGCAAAAGGAATCAGTGAGAAAAGGGGTGCTGGGTAATTTATTCTTTGCTGTCAGAAGGAAAATCCCCGAGCCAGGGGTGAGAAGGGGGGGGAATTGAAGGCTGAGCCAGCCTGGCTGTGTCTGCAGCTTGCAGAAACAGGGCAGAGCTGTGCAAAGATTACTGGAGCAAGAACATCTTGCACAAAACAAAAGAAGAGCTTTCAGGAAGCCTCCACCATGGCCTGTTTCCCAGTGAATGGATCCATTCCCTGCTTTTCAGGTGATAGTTTTGTGTATTTTCACGTTGTCACTGTCTGTTCTCTCTCTGCCTGCTCAGGGCTGATGAATTTACCACCAGCAAAACAAATGTAGGAGAAAAAAAGGCCAATTAAAAGGACAGAAATGCTGAAGGGAATCTTCAAAATCAAACAGATCCACTGGGAGAGAATAAAGTGGGGGGATGCAGCTGATGAAATCTGACCAAAAACCAAAATGTTTGGTGTCCAGGAGTTGTTTTAGGGAAATTCAGTGCCCGTGCTGCAGCAGGCTGGAAATGGCTGTTTTGTTTACAATAGTTGTCTTTTTTAATTGCTGTTTTTAGGCAGCTAAACTGAGCTGCTTTCCATTCTAAATTCCCAGCAGGTGCCTCTGTGCTGTCCATGGGGATGGGGTCACTCTGTTCATGTGGCTGATTTCACTCAGAGGTCAAACCAATTTCTCCTGGTGTCATTATTCAGATTCAATGAGTCCACAACTGCTTCAAAGCATGGGATGAGGGGACAGAAGGATGAGGGTGTGCCTCTGACATATCCTGCTTGTGGGATTTTGCTGAGATCCAATGCTTCCCTTAGGTTCTCCATTTCCAAAATTAGACTTAAAAACTGTACCTGTCTTGTACAGCAATTTAGTATCTTCAGGGGAAGGAAATGCTATTATATTGGAAATTTGAAATATTGGCAAACACAGCTCCAGTTTTCTGGTTTTGGTTTTTGGTTAAGGATGTGAGGTGACACATTGAAACAGTTGGTTTGTTGAAGGAGAAGGCAGGAGAGGAGAAAGGAGGCCTCAGGCCAAGGAGAAGGGAGTTCCCCTGACATCTGTGACCTTGTGCTGTGGCACCAGGTGCATTTCCTGGGCATGAAATCACAGAATCATGGAATGCTTTGGTTTGGAAGGGACCTTAAAGCTGGCTGAGGTCCCAGGTTTTTCTGTGGGGATGACAAGCCAGAAGCTTTGGTGCTCTGCTGGAGATCTCTCACCTTGGCCCTGTTCCAGCACAAGAAACCCCTCTGGAGGGAGGGGCTGTGCTCTGGATCAGGAGATGGAGGAGGTGGTTCCAAGCACACCTTGAGCTCCCCGTGGTGCTCCCTGGCTGCTTCCCCTTGGCTCTGGATGGGCTGAGAGGCAGCCAGAGTGGTGGTGCTGGGCAAACACTCACTCCCCATGGAGGCTGGGAGTCAAACCTGAGCAGGTGAAGCTCAGTGTGACACTCAGTGCCCTGCTGCTCACCCAGGGCTCACCCTGCTCTTCTTCCTCCCCTCACTCCCCATCCCTGGGGACATCAGCTCCTCCAGGGCCTGGGATTCTCCAAGCAGTTCTCATGGGAACGATCCTGTTCTCAGAGGACAAGTAAACATCCCAAGGCACTTCTCTTGGAGCAGATGATTGCTCTGGAGCCAAGGACTCTCTCGTTCCCACCACAGCAGGACACACCAAGCACCAGTTGGTGTCCCATGGAGCTCAGAGGAGCTCTCCTGCTCAAACTCTGCCCACCACAGCCTGTCCCTAGCTCCATCTCCATCCAGACAGGCCAGGCTGGAGGCTGGAGACAGAGCTGATGCTGAAGTCATACACACAGATTGTCAGTGAGGCGATCCTTGGCCAAATTCCTCCTGAATTCCATGGGAAAACCGTGCCTAGCTTGTCTCAAGACAAGCCTTACTACAGTGCAAAACCAGATTTATTTTAAAAAGTCATCACAGCTTGGATCTCTCTCCATTAACATGACTTTTACTTAGGTTTAGCTCCATTGGTTTCAGTTTTACCTGTTCAATTCACTGTAAAACCTGGCCTTGTGGCCATCCTGTTCCTTGGTGACAGAGACTGCTCAGGGAGTGCTGACAAAGGTGGGTCTAAGCAAAATGGGGCAATGATTTGGAATTTAAATTTTTTTGTTATAATCTGGGAGCCCTTTTAATGGATTTGGCAAGAAAAGGATGAAAGCTGTTTTGCTGCTGTGAGGATTTGGCTTTGTTCAACCCTGATGCCCCTGCCCATGGCAGGGAGCTGGAACTGGATGATCTTTAAGGTCCCTTCCAACCCAAACTCTGTGATAATCCCCAGTTAAACCCATCTGGTGGCCACTGGAGCACACCTGGCTCTGTCACTGCTCACCTGCTGCAGTGTGGGGAGAACACAGTGTGATAAAACCCCCAAAAAACAGAAAAGAGGCTCAGTTTTCCTCTCAGAGCAGTTCCTGTCCCTGGCAAAAGTCTCTGCAGCCTGGCTAATGGAAATAAATGCCATCCATCATTTTGTCCCCACTGAGAGGCTCTGCTGCACCCCTGCCCCTCAGCAGCTCCCACAGAGGCTGTTTGGCTTTGCCCAGCTCATCTCAGCCAGATCATTCCCAAGGAAGAGTTTCCCAGTCCTGCAGAGAGGTTTCTACCCACCATAGGGCTCAGACCCATTTTTCTAACAAGGGTGATCCTCAGATTTCCCTGATACATCCTAAACTCGTTGTTTTCACCCCTATATTTGCCTTTTCTGTCCCAAAGTGAATTTCCAGCAGAGCAGAGGGATTTGAGGGGAAACTTCCAATGACCAATTTTACCCACAGTTCACAGGAGAGGGGACTGAGGCTCCTTCCAAGGCTGTCAGAGCTCGTTTTGCTGTTTGAAATCATGCCCAATGCGTGATTTTGCTTGGCCAGGTGCTCACACAGGAGTGCTGGAAAGAAATCCTGGGGAATTCTGCCCACATCTCTGCTTCACCAGGGACTTTCAAGACACAGAGTTTCACCTGACTGGGGAACTCAAACAAACCAACAGCAGTGAGTGATCACAGCTGCTCAGTTGTCTGTGGTTTTGAGTAGCTGCACATTTCCCTTTACACTGGGGAGAGGAAAAGAACTCATCCCTACAGGGAAATAATTTGGATTTTCTAGTCCACAAAGTCTGAAGAGGTTTTTCACCCATCCCTGCTGCTTGGTTTGAATTCCCTACATCCATAAATTTGAATGCCCAGCAGAGTTCCTATCCCACCAAGAGCACCACAGTAACAGGGAGGGAAGCAGGAACTGGGTTTGGTGTTTGCTGTTGGAGGGGACACTCCAAGGTGGGCCAGGACTCCTTCATTAATGCAGGAGCAGCTGTGAAAACACAACAGGTTTTATCCTAAAGCAGACAAAGCCTCAGCAGCAGCCAGGCTGGAATAAGGACTTGGGAAAGTTCAATATTGTGTGTTTATTAAAGAAAGTGATCAGTGCTGAAGGGGTGGTGGGTTTAACCTGGGCACCAAGGACCCTCCTGGGCTCTGGGTGGTGCTGCAGGGGGGCTGCAGGTGCCAGTGGGTCACTGTGGTGTCCGTGGCCTGTCCCCTCACCAGGGATGTCACTCTTGTCCCTTAGAGAAACCCCTCACTGGCACCAGCATTTCAACCGTCAGGAAATCTGGCAAAAACCAACAAATCCTTAAATTCAGACCAAAGCAAAGAAGAAATCCCTGCCTACTTTCTATCTTTTTTTCCCCCCCCTCTCTTTCTATTCTCCAGATCCTCCGCATCCAAATCCATCCTTCACTTCCAGCTCGGCGATGCCCGGGGCTTCCCTCCCTTTGGAGGGAAGGGCAGAACCGGGGCTCAGAGATGGAGGGAAGGGAAGAACCGGGTCCCAGAGAGTCGCAGTGTCCCTGCCCTGGCTCCGGGGACACGGGAAGGGCTGGGGCCGAACGCCTCTTACCTCTTACCTGGGCGCTGCCTCAGGTGCGCGCCGGCATCTCCCTCCTCCTCCGGAGCATCCAGGGCGGCACCGACCCGGCTGGGCATCGTGGGGTGACCCAAGGCAAATCTGACCTAAAGGAAGCCTGGCCTAAAGGAAATCTGACCTAAAGAGCAGCGAGAGCTGCCGGAGGAAGGGTGAAGCCGAACAGAGAGAGAGCCAAGCCCGGCGGAGCGGGGCAGGGCAGAGGCTCCGCGCTGGCAGCGCTCCGAGGGATGCCCGGGCACCGCCGAGGTGTCTGCGGGAGGGAGAGGAGGGGGATTTCTCCCCGAGGTGTCTTGCGGGAGGGAGCGGAGGGAGATGATTTCTCCCCGAGGTGTCCTTCTCCTGCTCCGCTGTCCCGGTGGAAAGCTCGAAGGGTCCCCGGCTCTCGCTGCCTTCTGGGAATTGTAGTCCCCCCCTCCCTGAATCTCTGGTCCCCCCATCTGTGAGAACTCGGGTCGCTCCTTTGGGTGCTCCTGGAGCGCCTGGATCCGCCAGGGGTCTCGAGCCAGAGCCGAAAACAATGATGTGTTTGATTTAACCCCCTGGAAGGGGCTACCATGCTTAAAGGAGATGTAGTCCACGTGGGATTGATTGGTGTGATTTTTGTTAGGGCACAGGGTGAAAAATAGAATTTTTAGATTTTTCTATGAAGGTAGAATGGGGTAAAGATGGAGAAATTTGGGTGTGTTTATTGTCCTTTTCCTGCTTCTTCTTCCCCTCCATCTTTGCAGAGGTGGTGGCCTGTTCCTGATTGGGTTCTGGTGAGATTTCACTGTCTCACCTGGGTCAGTTATTGGTACTTAAAGGAAAACATTGTTAATGTAGTTTAGGGTATAAAAGTTCAGGTGCCATT
>VWYE01004097.1:1313-30000 GCA_013398995.1 Alaudala cheleensis
TTTCCATAACCACGATTTCCAAATAATAATGATATATATTGACTATAGAATTGGTTCTGTTAAGGTTGCATTAAGAAATTCCATGGATCAGGACCTAATTAAAACCAGTCATTAGGACACCCATCCATAAATGGCACAACTGCTGCTGTTTGTGGTGCTGGTTCTGCATCACTCCTCATTGCTTTTATTACCATACATTTATTTTTCACAGGAGAAATAAGAAATGCTTCTCAGGGAAGTGACTCCTGTAATGTGGAGATCTGTTCTTTCTGGTTTTTTTTTTTAAACCTACCTTGGGTCTAAAAGATGGAAATATATTCATCCAGTGTATCTGTGCACAGCTCCTGAGATTTTAAGAGTATCTCGTCTAACAAAAATTTATGAGACAGAAAACTCCTTTTGTTTGCATTGTTTAAGGCCAGAAGAGAGTCAGTGGCCTGACCTTCTGTAAATGTCAAAGCTGAAGAGCTCCTGAATCGTTCTTTGCTTCTGACAGAACACAGGCAGCCCTCCCAGTGACTGCCAGGATTGTTATTGCTCCTGAAGCCTTGTCCATCCAAGAGTTCATTAACTTGTTTGTATTCACTTCCAGGCTAATTTGCCATCTCCAGCCTCGAATTTTTGCCTTTGAATGACAGAATTGTGTTGTTAATATTTCGTTCTCAAAATTCGTGCGGGTTTCTTTGCAGAGACAGTGAAAGTCTGTGAATCATAAAATCCTGGAATGGCTTGGGGTGGAAAGGACCTTCAAGGTCATCCAGTGGGACAGGCAGGGACACTTTCCACTGTCCCAGGGTTCTCCAAGCCCTGTCCAGCCTGGCCTTGGGCACTTCCAGGGATCCAGGGGCAGCCACAGCTGCTCTGGGAACCTGTGCCAGGGTCTGCCCACCCTCACAGGGAGGAATTCCTTCCCAATATCCCACCCAAACCTCCTCTCTCTCAGTTTCCAGCCATTCCCTTTGTCCTATCACTCCATGTCCTTGTGAGAAGCCCCACTCCATNCATTTCCAGCCATTCCCTTTGTCCGATCACTCCATGTCCTTGTGAGAAGCCCCACTCCATCCTCCCCTCAGGCCTGGAAGGCCGTGGAGTGGTGGATTATCCCACACCACAAACCTTTCCAGCCCCTTGGACACCACAAAATGATTCACGCGCGTTAAACAACCCCGTGATTTTGACAAATGCAATCTGTGACCACACAGGCCAGAACACCGAGCTAATCGATGGCTAAACACAATCAATCCTTCAAATCAACTTTTTTGACAAATAGATTAAAAGATTTGCAGCCTGATTCTGCTTTATGTCCTTTCATTTATTCACGGCTGTGACCGCGGCAGTGCCAGCGGTGCCCGCTGAGGACACGGCGTCTGTCGTGCCACCCGTGCCATCCTCTGCCTCCCCAAACCTGCAACAGGCCTGGCTCCAGCAGCACCCTGCAGCTCTGAGAGCAGCACTGGCACCTTGAAAGGTGGAGGAGCAGAGGGAACAGAACTGAAAACGAGCTGAATCAATCATTATTTCTGAGGGTAGTGGTGAAATCCTCAGGAATATTCAGGCAGCCCCTGATTTAAGCCCCCACAAGTGGTTAGATCAGTGGTAACCATTCAGTGGTAACCAGTGACAAAGCTGACAAAGCAGGACCTTTCTAGAAGCTCTCTGCACATCCCTGATCACTTCTGAGATAATCAGACTCTCAGGCCTCTCTCTGCTCCTACTCTGGGCCCACAGATTCAGAATCCATTTGACTTTCAGCAGTTCCATATCCTCTGCCAGCTGCAATTATATTTTCATTTTCTGCAAACAGAAGGAAACCTCAAAGTATTTAATGTTTCTTCTTCTTTTTTTTTTTTGGTATTGGAATCAAACTGGTTTTGGTGACAACAAAAGAAAGAGTCTTGAAAGCCACTGCGTGAATCTGTGACACCCAAGGGGTGGAACAGGAAAGGAAGTTAAATATGACTTTTCTATGTTTTCCAGGAAAGGAAGTTAAACATGACTGGTCTTCCATGTTTTCCAGAGCTTCAGCATAAAAGATGAGTTTCCCAATGAAGAATATTGCTGATATACAATCCAACTCATGCCTTTATTATCTTTTTATACACATAGAGCCCATCATCTAAAGGTTTGTAGCAAATGGGAATTATAAGCTTGGTTACTGCATTATAGGAGATTTTTGTTGAAGGTAACCAATTTCCAGTCTCTAGAGACAAAACCTAAATACACCAAACCTCAAAAATGTGGGTTCACAATAACAAGTTCCAGGTGAACTTGTCATTTAAAAGGGTGCTGGGTGTGGTGTTATCACTGTTCCAGATCTGTGCCTTTTTCAGTACCAGGAAGAGAAAACGCCTCATATTTTTTGCCTGCCTTTTTTTTTTTCTTATATAATTATTTTGCTGTGAATTAACAAATTAATGCAGCTAACAGAAAAACCAGTCAGCCTGTAATGCTTTGCTGTTCTGGTCAAATGGATTTTCATTGAGCACAAACTTTGAAATCAAATACTGAGTTTCCTTAGGAAAATCTGAATGGGCTAACAAGCATAAGAGAGCATTTAGATGATTATTTGGAGTTGTATTTATCAGAAAGAAAGATGTTTCCCTTTCAATATTATGACAGGGAGAGGGAGGCAGAGCAAAGGTCTGAACACAGACTCCACAATCAGAGGCCCCATCAACACAAATGCTGGAAGGGACAATCTGTTTTAGTTATGCTTTTGAGCACACTTTAAACGTAATTTTAGTGCACAATAAAAAATGAATGCTCTGTTTTCCAAATGCATCTGCTGAGCCTGATTCTCCATACCAGATGGCTTTATATTCTGTTAAAAAACCCCACATACAGTAGGCTGGTGCTCACTGGAGCTGCTCAAAGTGACCTTGCAAGTTTGTTTTTTTTTCTGCATGAGCAAAAGATGTGACATTTATTAATTCTGACACGCAAAGAATGTTGCTCTTTGCAGCTCGTTGTCACATCCTGCCTTACCTGGGTGCAGGGGCTGGTTGTTCCTCCTGCTCAGAGGCGTGGGGGGTGTCTCTCATTTCGAGATGGATTCGGATACGAGCAATGCCCAAATTGCACATAAATCTCGTACAACACACGCAGTGTTTATGTTACTAAATGCCAGGCATAAATCACGCCTGGGATATTGAATTGGGAATCTTTTTTTTTTCCAGTTTGCAGCTGGCAGATGTCCAAGGTTTATCTTTCATTCATCCCTGACCCAAGGCGCGGCACGGAACCGGCGCGGCCACGCCTTGGGATGGGGAGTCAGCTGCTGTCCCTGCAGCTCTGGGGGGTTTTTCATCTGCCCACAGCTCTGTGGAGAGAGCAGAGCCTCAAACCAGCCTGTGAGTAACGCCTGGGCTGCACCTGACCCCGTGAGGTGAGGAATGAAATGTCACCGTGTCGCTGCCATTTGCGCCGCTCCCCGCGCAGGAGCCCCGCGTCCCGCAGAGCTGGAGCTGTGCAAAGTGTGTGCAAACCCTCCCTCCTCCACTGCCCTGCCCTGCTGTCAGAATGGCAAGTGGCTGTTCCAGCTGTGAGCAGCTAATTGTACATTGGATTTCATCTCCCTGTCCTCGCTCTTTCTTAGGAACAGGGTGAAGTTTTAACCTCAATAACCTGCTGAGGGAATGGGGACGTGGGGCTGGATGTCTCTGCATCCCTGTGTGGCTGCCAGGGGCTGATAACAATTCATCTGCCCTGACCTTTAGGCAGCAAATATGCCATGCAGGAAAGAAGTGCTGAAAGAAGTGGCTGATTTCCCTTTGATTCTTTTATTACTGAGACCACACTTCCCACTTACAGGTCCTGCAGATCACCTGTTTCTCACTGATCATGTTAATTTGCACTTCATTTTCTAGGCTGTTTATTAATCTCAAATTTGGTGTGGTTTCCATCCTCTTTCTGCCTCATTTGTCAGGAATTGTTGGAATTGCTGTGTTATTCCTCACAGCACTTCTGCAAGGTGGAAGAAGTGTATAACATTTTTACAGAGGCATGAGAGATAAAAGAGCCTCCCTTGCCACCAAGGAACCCACTGGAAAGGGAATATCCAAATTCTAGGATAGTTTCCTAACACTGAATCAGCTCCTTTTTGCAGCAGGCTATTATTTTAAATATGATATAATGTATATGGACAATGCCCACTTTTCTATTATTTAATTATTTGTTGTGGCCCAAAACTTGTCATCATTTCTCAAGTGTTTTCCACTGTTAATTCAATATTTGCTCACAGTTAAATCACTTTGGTAACATAAGAACTACTGGTATTATCCTTTTAGCTTAAAAATAGGTGTATTTTAGAAAAGTAATGTCCAAATAATTGAGACTAATTAATTCAATAGATGCAGTAACTGGTTAAATGTTGGCCTGTTTCTCTGCACACCAGATTTCATGAAAAATTTATTCCACCAATTTTTTGTCTGGGTCTGTGTATGACCCAGACAAAAAAAAAAAAAACCCAAAAAAAAAAACAAAACAAAAAAATTAAGATTAGACTCATTATTTTTGACTTCTTTGCATGTTCTGATGTTATTGAATCACTGTGTTTTACCACAGTTTGCCAGCAATTCATGAAATATTTTGTATGACTGAGCACAATTTCCACGCATGGCTGTGAAACATGAAAAGTCATCTTATTATCAGTGTGTTCCTATTGAATATTGATGTGATAACACATTGTTGCATCACTTGTAAGAAATGGCTCAGATAAGGAGACCAAACAGAAAACCTTCCCAGCAAAGTTATTCAGAGCAAAGTCAAGCAAGGAGACTCTGCAGTGGCATTTTACTGAATAACTAAAATTTTATTGACTTATGTTCCACATGATGGAGCATTGAGCAGTTCCCCCACACCCTAATTCCTTTCTTGGTGGCAGCAGGAATGACCTGCAATTCCCATCAAATTATGTTTCCTTGTGGTTTTTAGACTTTATGCTGGGATATTGTTTGTTTTTACTGCTTTTTTTTTTTCTCCAGAGTTAAGGATTTTATTTAGAAAAGTTTTAAAAACTTCCTTTAATGTGTTTGGAGAGACACAACTTCTCACAAGATCTGCCTGCATTTCACCCTTTGGAAATACATTTTTTTAATATATATATATATAACATTTCCTATTGACAATAAAAGGAGTCCTGCTTATCTGTGGGCATCTCTCACCACAGAGCAGACATTGCAAAGCCTTGATTCATTTCCCCAAACCACAAATGAGCTGAGGGATGACAATGCTGGGTCATTTGACTGCAGCAGCACTTGGAAAAGAAAACTGCTGATGTGAGGGCTCAGAACTTGTCTTTTAATGGTTTTGAGGTTCTTTTTATGATTCCTGTGCCACAGGAGGGTAACACAAACCCAGACTGGTACCCAAGCACCCACAGGGCAGTGCAGGCAGATTCTTATGGTTTTAGGTCCAGGTTGTTCTCAAAAATGTCCTGGAAATTGCAGGAAAGTCAAGGATGGAATGTTGTTTTTTTCCTGCTACTGCCTTAATTTAAAAGGAAATATTTGATTTTGCCACCAGCTGTGTGTGCTCAAACATCCTGCTCTGATAATCCACATGGAAATACAGCAGGAAAAGGAGATAAACTGGGGTTTGGGAGTGGGATCTCTTCTCCTGCCTTGGTGAGGGGAGGAGGGAAGTGTGTGGGAAGTGTCTCTCTGTTGGTTTTTTCCCCAGAGGGGTGAGGGCTGCCCTCAGCAGGCGGCACTGGTGACACTGCTCCTGCGTGGGAGGGGACAGAATTGTCCTGAGCACCACTCATGACTCTTAAATTGGATTTACTGCCCCTTAGCATCTCCTAAAGCTGTCATCTTAACCTTTTGTTTGGGATGGAACTCCCTAAGTTTGGCCCATCTTGATTGTGACGTTGTTAGAAGCTTGCAAAAATGAGGAGAACGTGTCTTTGCCTCTACCTGACCCTGATTCTTCTCTCAGCTATCAGAATTCCTGCAGAATTATAATATAATTATAATATATAACAAATATCCACAGCCACGTTTCACCTCCCAGGTCCCCCAAGAAATGAGCTGCAAGAGGATTTTTATGAACTTGTGTCCCCTGATGTCATCTTGGGGCCCTGGCAGGTACCAGCCTTCTGAGCCTTTGTGGAACTTGGCCTCTCTTTTTTTGTGCTTCTGGGTTTGTATCCACGATTTCATCCTCTGGTATCTTTGGAAATTTGGTGTTTTATCCTCGTTTTTGCATCCCTGGCTGCTGTGGAAGTGGCATCTCCCACTAGAACACAGACCCTGAGGAACCCAGCTGTGCTCATGGAGCTCAGGAGCTCAACCAAAAATGTTCAAATTGTCAATTTTCCCCATTTTTTTGAGCAGCCATTCTCTTCCTTTGTCCCGTGGTGTTCTGAAGGGCATTTCCAAGAGGCAGCTCCTGGAGACAAAATCCACTTCAGCTGCTCTTGTATCACAATGTGGAACTGCAAATGGCCCAAAGTCTGTTCCTGCAAACACTTTGGGCTCCCCTCACCCTCCCTGGTGCCTGAGCCCCTGCCAAAGGCATTTTCCAGGCACGGGATGCACACAGAAATATTTGTGACCTGTTCTGGGAGAAAGAGATGCAGCTCCAGTGAAAGATGCAACTTTTGATCCTGTGCTGGATGAATTCCATGTTCTGAAGTGTTTGAAGCCCCACAGCAGGGCCTTTCATCTCTGCAGTGTCGAGGTAAGGGGTGCTGGATCACAACAGAAAATGCATAAAGAGATTTTCCTGTTCCTCTTCCTCGTTTGTAATTTGTTAATTTATATTAATTTCCTTTCAGGATAATCTCTTCTCTGTTGATGACAGATTCCCCCTTGGAATCTTGCTGGTTTGATTTAAAGGAGTGATTTAGAAAACAAGGGCAAGACAGTCTGATGAATAATTGTGAAAATATCTGAGCTCCTTTAGGCAATATTTTCAGCTGACCTCTAAAAACCACTTTGCAGGTGTGTGTGTGTCTGAATATGAAAAGACCAACATTTGCATATGCAAATCCCAGCCCTGCATTTGCACAGTGTAGTTGGGTGAACAATTAAATCCTCCCTGTGCAATAATTGTCATTTCTGTGTGGAAGTGACCTGCTGGTGGCTGTTTCACCCCTTTTTTGTTAGTGTTGGTTTGATGGTGCTGTGCCTGGCTGTGGTTGCTTTCTGTTTTCAAGGTAAAAAACCCAAATTTTCAGAGCTAGGTGGGCATTAGAAACTCTGAAGTCTCCAAAGAGAAATGGATTGTGTTTTTATTTAAATCCACAGATCATCAGAGCTCTTCAGACTTCTCATTAAAGATTAAATTGCAAAATCTGTATTTTTATCACTCTTATGCAACAATGCTGCTGGAAAATATTGCAAAAGAGTTAGAACAAATCATCCAGGGGTTCAGCATTTAGTGTAAAGTGCAAAATCTAACAGAACAATGTGAAAAGGCATTTTTTAAAAGTGAATGAGTGATGTTTTGTCTGGTGTTCCCTCCCTACTCTTGTTGCCTCTTTTCCATCTGTGCCTGAGGACAGAAATTACTCAGTTCTGTGGTCGAAATTTATTGATGATGATAATATGGAATTTTTTTTTGGTCATTTTAGAAGTTCAGCTTGGCTTTTTATGGCTGCACCCCTAAAACAACACAGATACAGAAATCCAGATGTCTCCTTGGGTGAAGGATGACAAAGATAACCACAGCCTTCTCCTTCACCTGTGGCAAATCCCTCAACTTCATCATGCCCAAAATTCTTCCATACTTCAGGCTTCACCCCTTAAGTGTTGAAAGTTTGGATTCTGGGCAAGCCAAGCTCCTTGATCTTGACACTGTAGGAAAAAATGCAAATCATCCTTTAATCCTATACAAAATACAAATCCCAATTATTCCAGAGACTTCCGAAAACAAATCAGTGGCTGGGTGGGGCTGTGGTGGGCTCCTCATGGGGAGGAATGGGGACAGGGGCACACAGGGGACAGGGGCAGTTCCAGCAGGGTGGGACAGCTTTGCTCAGCTCCTCTGCCTGGTCAGATTAACTCCAGAGCTCACTCTGGGAGGCAAAGAGGGACCAAGTGAGCTCTTCATCTCGTCTGGTTTTTGTGCCAGCCAAAAATACAGGGGAAAAAAAACCCAGCATGATTTATTATCCTAATCTTGGAGCTCTCAAGGGATGGATTAGTTCTGGAGCTCTCACCACTGACTGTGCCAGTGAAGGCATGAAATAGTCATGGGAGCTTTTGTCACCCTCTCCTGGGTGCAGAAATTATCCATCAGGAGAGGAAATCCTTTTCCTGCCTGTGGAAAAGGGAGTGATCAGGCAAATGACCCACAGGAGAAGCAATTATCATTGCTGGACATCATGGGAGAGAGGAGCTGGGTTAGCTGCTGGCAGGGCTGAGGAGTGGGTGGGACTGGGATGGTGAGTGGTGCCTGGTGGAATCAGGAGATGATGGCAGCTCGTACCTGTCAGTGTTTATGGACTCACAGAACCCCTGAGCTGGGAAAAGCCCCACAGATTCCACCCTGTGCCCCATCCCCACCCTGTGACAGGGCACTGAGTGCCACCTTCCTCGGGATGGGGACTCCAAACCTCCCTGGGCATCTCCTCCCAGTGCTTTCCACACTTTCTCAGTGAGGAAATTTTTCCTGATGTCCAACCTGAGCCTCCCCTGCCACAGCCTGGGGCTGCTCCCCCTCGTCCTCTTGCTTTGTCAGCTGGGAGAAAAAAGGAATAATGAAATGCTCAGCTCAGTGGGAGCCAGGTAAACCTGGCTTTTACAACCCCTGTCAATCAAACCAGACACATTTATGTGATGCAAATAGAAATGTCCCAAGTTTAGTTTTCTGAGCATTTGGTCAGTCTGGCA
Source organism: Alaudala cheleensis (assembly GCA_013398995.1). NCBI lineage: Eukaryota > Metazoa > Chordata > Aves > Passeriformes > Alaudidae > Alaudala > Alaudala cheleensis. The sequence goes on from VWYE01004097.1 coordinate 10,151, forward strand.
GGAAAAAGTGAATTCTAACTGCAGCAGATTGGGCCTACAGGTACTTGGAACAGCAAGCACTGAGGAGTGGGAATGATGGGATGGTAGAGGGATAAATCTCAGTGCCCAAATGTAAAGAAGAGGAAAGAAAGACCCTTTGGATTGGTTCTCTTCTGATATGCATCTCTTCTGGATTACATTTGTATTTTTTTCCCAGGAATAATAAGGCTTGTTCCCTTCACCTGTCACCAGTTCCCACTGCAGACTGAGCCAATGAGACCTGCCAGGTCAGGTTATTTTCATTTGCTGTTTATTTTGCATTTTCTCCCTTCTCACAATTTATTTAAAAAAAATGTAATCATGATTAATTTTAGCCTTAATAACTCCTGCAAGCTGCAAAACTGCCCTGACACTGCAAGAGGTGTGATGAAGTACACACAAACCGGGGGAGGTGTTATTTCTTGTTCTGACTGTGAGCACAGGTTTTGTTCCACAGGGTTTTCCTTTCTGTCCTCCCAAGGTGTTTGTCTCCATCAGGTCCCCAAACCTGGGGCTGCTCCGTGCCCTTGTGAGTAGGTGAGCTCTGAGTGGAGGTTGTAAGGAAGCTGTGTAATTTGTTAATAAATTAACATTTAAAATTTGCAGCATTACCCATTTACACCAGCAGCACATTTTTTTATCAGTGCTGTTCTTTATCCAGGAGGAAGATGTTGATCAGAGTTCTTGTTTTTCTAAATCACTCCTTTAAATCAAACTAGCACGATTACAAGGGGAAAAAAATGTCATTAGCAGAGAAGGGATTATCCTGAAAGGAAATTAATATAAATTAACAAATTACAAACAAGGAAGAGGAACAGGAAAAATCTCAGGATTTTTTTTTTTTCCTGGCACAAAGGCAATATTTGATCTGAGCCTCATCCCACAGAGGCTCTGCCTGCTCCTGTGCTGACTCCAGTGGAATCTCCCTGGCAGGGGCTGGATCTCCTCAGCTCTGAAGCTCCTGCAGGTGCTCATTTACTTCTTAGAGGAGCTGATCAATTAAACAAACAAGGCCAAGTGCACTGGGGAAATGGAGCTTTCTGTTAATTCAGTGGACAGAGGTGATGAGAGCTTCATCCCAAACACCACCAGAACGTGGACAGCCCATGTCAGTCCTTGTTCCTCATAAAGATTTCACATCTTCATTTTCTCTCCAGAGGATTTTTCTTTCACACTGAAGGCAAAACATCATTTGGATTGCAGGAATTCATCATTTTAAGATTTCTACCATTTTTCTAAGGAGGAGATGTTTCTCCTGCTCCTTGAATGCCCATGCCAAATAGGACAATGCTGTTCTAGCAGGGTTTAAATTGCCCTTAGAATATTTTTATAATGTATCCACAGTGCATTCTGACTTTTATACAAATCTGAATTTCCTCCCTGCAGAGGGACTTGGACAACAGGAAAAGGGAAACCTTTGCTTGAGAGGGAAACTTTTTTAATAACACTGNGCAACAGGAAAAGGGAAACCTTTCCTTGAGAGGGAAGATGAAGGGAAACTTTTTTAATAACACTGATGGAGCAGTGGGTGACAGGAGAAGAGACAAGGATGAAAGAACAACAGCAAATCCTTTCCCTTGAAACAACAGACCCCAAACTGTGATTGAAGTGACCATGAATTGCCATCATTAGTGTATTGCTGACACAATCCTGACCCCAAAATTCCTTTAAAAAAAATAATCTTCCAGCATTTGAGTGATTGTGGTGCTAATAATAGGATGATGCTGCAATTTTATTGTCAGGGTTGTTCTTGGGCTTGACATTGTCTTTATCAATCTGTTAATGAAAATAATGCTTATGTAAGGTGTTATTATGAATTCCTGGTTCAGAGCCAGAGATGGGGGCAATGATATTCTGTAGTCTGGCATGTTACAGAATGGTTGTGTTTTAATTTCTTTTCTCAGTGAGCAGTGAAGAGAGAAAGATTTGGGTAGTGAAGTGTTATTTAAAAACCCCACAACTGTTCTGAAGCAAGCAGTGGATCCACACAAATTGTCTGGTAGGTTTGAAAGACATCAGCACAAAAAAAAAAAAGAAAAAAAGAGAAGAAAAAAATAGAAAAAAAAAAGAAAAAAAGCTGGGAAGTTCAATGTTTAATAGAATCTCATTGAAATTTTTTTCAAACTTGAGGCCCATTTCTGACATATTTAAAATAAAAACATGTCTGGGGCTTTGCAGCTATGGCAGTGCTTGCAAAATCTGAGAAGGAAGGCAAATAGGTTGCTGTTAAATGTTTCTCAATGCAAGTCACAGCTCCATGTTAAATGCACAGATCAGAATTATTCCCTCATCTTTCTCAATTTACCCCATCCCTGGAGGTGTCCAAGGCCAGGCTGGACAGGGCTTGGGACACCCTGGGACAGTGGGAGGTGCCCCTGCCCATGGCAGGGGTGGCACTGGATGGGCTTTAAGGCCCCTTCCAACCCAAACCACTCTGTCACTCCATGATTTATTTACTATTTCCTTGCTGTTGTTGTGAATCCTAAATTTAGGGACATTACAGCAATATTCTCCTCCCTGGCTCTGTAGGGAAATGGAAGCATTAGAAGGAGGCAAGTACTTGTGGTGCTGTACAATTTGTCCCTGCCAGCTGATTCCCAGAGTCTTCTTCTGGGAGAGAGCAGAGTTTCAGCTGCTTCTGCAGGCAGATTGTAAACTGGCAATCTGGGTCATTGTAAACACAAAATAAACCAGCTGCCAATAAAACTGACATGGAATTCTCTATTCCCAGTCCGTGCAAGCAGGGAAACAAACCCAAGATATTGGCAGTGACAGCTGACATTCCCTCCCCTGCCGGTGGGGCTGTGTTCTTCCACTCACTGAGCTGCCTCAGGTGCTGCAAGGACAAAGAGAAGATGGGGATGGAGCTGCAGAAAAGGTTTCATCCTGTGGCACTCTGTACAGGGCCTTGCTCTGCAACATCCCTTGGCTTTGGGATGATGCCTGGATCTCTCTTCTGAGATAACCCCAATGGTGGTGAGTGGCTGTTTTCTCACTGCCCGTGCTCAGAAGAAGGAATCAGAGAGCTTTTGGGTTGNCTCAGACAGCTCTGGCAGCCTTTCCCAAGGTGTCAGATCAAAGTCACTGCTGTCTGTCACACAGGCTGGGGAGGACCAACCCCCTGTCCTGGCTGCTGCCCATCCAGGAGACCCAGAGGGACACTCTGCTCTCCCACAGGATGAAGCATTTGTGGGATAAAACACTGCTAAAAGTGACTGAGGGCAGCAGGATTTGTTCTGAAAGAGGCCCCAAGGTTTGTGGTGTGGTTTGGCAGCTCAGAGTGCCACACCCTGAGCTCCAGGAGCCTGCAGGGTGTAAAAGATCAGGTAGGGGCTGAATTACCTCAAAATTGCTCCCATGCCCACAGTGCTGAGAGCTGCCTTCCCTCCTGGACAACAATATAAACACAAGGGAGTTCTGAAAGGGCAATGAAAGGATTGGGCCCAGTTTGTTCCCTCAGACACCCTTTGATTGCATCATTTGTTGGTGTTGGTGGGACTGGGTGATGTTTCTACAGCCCCAGTGAAGGGGTTCTTGGGCATTTTCCCTCATAATCCTCTCCTGATTGTGCCAAACCACAGGCTTTGGTTCATCATGGTGATACCCAGCTGGCAAAGGAGGTGATGCCAATTTTATTTATGGTTATAACTTATGGATTTATAATTTTCTGAGCTGCATGAGATACAAACTTCGGCATTTCTTCTTCTGATACTTTCATTGACCTGAACCTTGCCCTGGTCTCATTAAAAACCCTGCAGGATTTTTAATGAGGACTGGATCTTTACAGTTTGAAGAGTAAGAATTGGTTTCACCAAAAAAACCAAATCTATATCTTATTTTCAATATAATACTGAGCTAAGAAGAACTAAAGATCTGTTCTGGCAGATCTCTGCCAACAAAACAAATCTGCTGAGATGTCAGGGGCTCCACTGCAGTCAGACCTGGTTGCTTTATGCTGAGGGAAGACCCAGAAGTATTTTGAATACAGTTCATTCTCTCCTAGGCAGGTTTTAGGCATTCCTTTGCCAGGTTTCTCTCACAGCTGGATGAAGGTTTAACAATTTTCTTTGCTCCCCTTGCTCGGATCAGTCACGAGCCTGGGGGAGATGAGCACGACTCTGGAGCAGAGCCCAGAGCTGCTCAGAGCCTGCCAGGGCTCATGGGGAGGCTGCTTTGGGCTGGGAGGGAGCTCAGATGAGGTGTCACAGGCACTTGTGAAGCTGTGGGGAGGCACAGAGATCCCAGGGCTTGGGAAGGGACATCACAGAACCAACCTGGGTCAAACAAACTGCTGGAATCTCAGCCTGAAGAAGTCTGGCATTACTTGCAGAAAAATGGAATTATGAGGATGTGCTGGAGGGAGGAAAAAAACACCCAACTAAACCTGTTTTGTATTAGAAAAACACTATTTTTATTGTGATTTCTTGAGGTGAACCCTCATTCTCCCCTTACCTTTCTTTCTTCAGAGGCATCACTCGAGGCAAACTGAGTGATTAACAAATGAGTTCTCATGGAGACCAAGCAGCAAAGAAGAGGTTGTTGTGCCTTTTCCACTGCCCCTCCTTCAGCAGTGGATCCAGGCAGAATTGGGAAGATTTGGGCTCCTGGCAGCAGCTCACTCCTGGATGAGACAATTCATAAGCTGCAAAAGTTCAAATCCAATGCTGTGAGTACAATTTATTCACAAAAGGAGTTTCATCCCTGAGTTCAGAGAGACCAGGGCGTTCCCATAAAGAATTCTGTGTATTTCTGGTACCACTGATGCCATTTCCACACGGTTTATGGCAATCAGCAAACTCCATTGTTGCCAGAGAAGCTGGGGAGATGCAGCTTATCTTAAATCCAGACTTATCTGTGTGTCACACCAGGCCTTTCTGTGAGTTTGCTGTGGTGATCTAGCTACGTTTAAATTAAAAAAAAAAAAATAAGAGAGAGTAAAAGCAATATAAAAGAGTGAGCAGAACACTGGGCTAGGGAATGAGATGTCAGGTTTCTCTCCCAAACTCTGCCTGAGTGACCTTGAGCAGCCCCTTCTCCAGCGTTTCAGCCACCACCACCATAAAATGTGAGTAATGAGGTTATAAATGTATCATTTTTATTGAGTGATAGCATTGCACAGTTCTGTTTTGTCCTTTATTTCTGTTTGCTGTGTAGTGTTTGCCAGTGGAAGGCGTTGCCAGTGGCTAATCACATCCTGGGGCTGCCCACGTGTTTGTTCCTGTGCTGAGGTGACATCAATCACTGGCAAACTGCTGCAGCCAAAGGTAACTGAGCACAGGGAACCAAACCAAAAGGGGTTTTTGGGGCTGCAGGTGCAAGGGAATCAGGGCTGGAGCACTGGGAAGTCTCCCAGCACCCACTCATCCCCTAAAACCCACTCAACCCCTTCCTGCCTCGAGTCCACGCAGCAAAATTCAATTTTTTTCCCCCTTCAAGCATTAAAAACATCTCTTATGCCTTAATCTTGCTGCATCCAAATTATAATCCCTGTTCATTTATTTAATTTAATCTCACCTCTCCCAATATAGGGAGTCACCACTGGAAAGTTTTCAGTGCACAAACCCTACAGGTCATTTTCTTTTTGTCTTTGAAGCAGCACTTTTGGAGCTCTAAACAAGTGATGATAAAAGGCCCCAGTGTCTGTGAAATTATATTTGCCAATTTACAGTAAATTTCCTGATAATGGTACAGTAGTAAAGCTGGGCAGGTTCTGCCCCTTGTGGTGTCATTTTTCTTTGAAATCGTAGCAGGAAGGAAAATGGTAAAAAAAAAAAAAATGGACTTAGAGATGTGCAGAAATATTCACAATAGTTTTGTTTGGTGCTGAGTGTGTTGTTTATATGGAAACAGGGTCTGCTGGGCCCCCTGGGAATTTAAAGTGTCAAAATGTGCTCCAAGAATGGCTTTGTGGGGCAGTAATTAAGAAAAAAAGGGCTTTTCTTCCCATTAAAAACCTTCTCAGCACACTTGTCATCAAAACATTTGTGCCAGTAAATTTAGCTGCACTTTTGTACTTCAGATCACAAAATTATTTCGAGGTACATTAGAAAGATAGACTGGAACTTTCACATGAAATTGCTTTAATGGTATTTTTGTGACTCTCGGTGTTTCTCTGAAAATGCACTTCATCTTCTCTCGTTCTCTGGTTTCTCTGTTTATTATCAGATACCTGTGGAGTTTAATGAAAATATACTTCATGTCAACCTCGTTGTTAACAGCGAAAATTCTCTTTTTTTTCAATCTCAGCACACCCTGTGAAATAAAACTGGTATTTTTTCCTAGGAAGCAAATACAAGGATTGTGTTTATATAAACCAGAGGAGCTCATGGCTGCTGGAGCAGCTTTTTGGAAGTGGTTTTGGATGTTTAAAGTGGTGGTGGGCAATAGGAGGCAGAGTTTGCCTCAGTGGTGGTCCCAAAACAAAAATCATCATTGAAAGCTGCAAACCTAATGGAAACCTCCATGGAAAACACCAGAGCAGCTCTTCTAAACCTGTCTCAGCGTCATTCATAACAATGATATCTCAAATTCTGTAAATCCTCAGCTTTAAAGGGCTCCCTCTCATCGATCTGAGTCATCCTTGAGGTGAAAGTCTTTGATTTCCATCACTGAATCCCGGTTTGCCCCAGGTGAGCCGTGTGTCCTCCCCTCCAGGACCGTTTGTTTCTGCAGTTCTGAAGGGCTGGGTGATGAGGAAGGTGGGCACTTCTAAAAGATGTTAAAAGTTGTCTGTGCAAGGGCTCCCCGAGTGTGAAATTCCTCCATTTGTTTCAATTGGAATCTTTATTTTTTGAGGCTTTTCCACTGATGTGCTCAATCAATTGAGGGTGTTGGAGCTGCCGGTGCCACCAGCACAAAGTCACGTTTTACCTTTTGGGGTAAAATACAACTTTTCTGGGTCAATTGACTCCTGTCAGTGTGGCTCAGATCTGGCACCTTTTTTCCCCCAGGTTTATCAATTTATCTAAAATAATTCATTTCCTCTGCCCCTTTTTTTGTGAGGGTTCACCTCAAGGACAGTGGTTTATCTACACATTCTTACACAAATATTTGCTTTTATGATGATTTCTGCGGGTTTTCAGGCTGGAAATTTCAGAGGAATGGAGGAATCAGAAAATGTAAAACTAAGAAGCAGATTTTTTTGCACGGGTACTGCAAAAAACCCCAACAAACCAAGCCCAAACCAGCCACTATTATTTTTATAACACCAGGGCATCAAAAGACCCAACAGAGCTCAACGATTTATAGCGCTAAAAACTTCACAGACAGTTACAGATAATTGTTGCTTCAAAAGAATTAAACACAACAGGCAAAAAAGTCATTTTCTCCAAAGTGGCACAGTTCAGGCTGGTGGGACGATGAGGAGTTGCCATCAAATCTCCTCAACACACTCAGTCAGTAATTCACAACACAATCTATTTACTTCTGACCACAAAATGAGGTTTAATATTTTTATTTTGCCTGCCTGTTCCTTGTTCTCAGCTTTTTTAATGGCAAAGGGCTCTCACTTTTTAATGATTGTGGCTTTAGTTAAACTAAATTATCACAAAGAATGTTTTCAGGTATTTTAAGCAGAAATTCTATCAGGCCTCCATGGTTGGACAGGTGTGGATTTTGCAGGGAAAAAAAAACAGGAAAGAATTTCCTGGATGTGTTTTTTTGTGGAAAATATTCAGAATTAGTGTGAAAGGCAAGCTCAGAGGTGCTGACCCCTCATGGCATGTCCAGCAGCTGGGCACAGACTGTGCCAGACCCATCAGGGAGTGACCAGGGAATGTCACCAGGGGCTGGGAATGGGGTGAGGGTTGGCCAAGGGGGAAGGAACCAGCCCAGGAGAATGCCCAGCCTTGAAAAAATGTCCAGAAGGGCTGAAAATTTTCCACTTTTCCACCAGTTCCAGATGCTCCTGGACAAAAAGGAGGAGGAGGAAACAAAATTAGTTCTGGTTTGGATTTCTGGCCATACTGAGAAACCATTTCCAGCAGCTTCCAGGGCGTTCTGGATTCCTCTCATGATCTGAATGATGAAGGATGCCACATCCCATTAGCAAGCTCCTGAGCCATGCAGCTCTCCTGAGAGCCTGTTTCAGGGAGGTGGCTGCTGTTTCTGTGTGGTGCATACAAAAAGACATCTCACAATTAAAGCATTTTCTTCCATTTGTCGTCTAAATCGAATTACAAGGCACTTAAACGTTGAATAATTTATATTCCCCCAAAAAAAGATGTGAGGCTATTAAATAGCAGGGATAATGTTAGGTTTATTGGATTGTTGTAGAGGACTCTATCTTTGGTAATGACTCAAACTCATAATTCTTATCAAATAATAGTTTCTATCTCTGGCTTGATTGTAGGGTTATTTCAAGAGGTTTTTTTTTTCTCTTTGTTTCTTTTATATTTTAGTGTTAGGAATTTTCACTGGGCAAATCTTTTCAGCTCAGGCATCCCCCAGTCACTGAATTCTGTAGAAGAAGGGGGTTTTTTTAGTCTCTGCATTTGGAGACAAATGCCCAAATCCTTTCCAGGATCTCTGTTTCCCTCCTGCCAAAGGGGCTGTGTGATCCCTCAGTGCCTGGCTGGATGATTTATTATCATATTTACAGAAACCAATGCAAGTCTTCTGCTGAGGAGCTTTCAGAGAGATGCAGAGGCACGTGGAGGGCACTTGGTTGGATGAGGATGGTCGGAATGCTGATGGAGTGAGAACAACAGCAAAAAGTTACAGTTGGTTTTGCCCCTGGATTTCAGCAGGATGATTTCAGGACCCCCCAGCCTGTTCCAAGGATCAGTGGGTCCCGGAATTTGCCCTTTAGGGGTTGTGTTTATGGGCAGAACTGTGCAGACACAGCTGCTGCAATCCCAAAAGCAAAGGGGGAAAGAACATTTCAGTGTGATCAGGCCAGTGAACGCAGCCTTTGAGGGGAGAACGAAATCCACAGCGCAGGGAACGTTCACAAAACCCTTCCCTGCTGCAGAACCACTGAGATGGAGAAAAGGCAGCACTCAGAGGATGATAACAAGGATATTGTGATGGGCAACACGACTTGTAAGTGCCAATGGAATGGGCAATTCCAGGAGCCCTCAGGAAAACAAGAGTTGCTGGAACGTGACAATTTATTGAACACATTTTCCTGCACTCTTGTTACCACATTTTATTTTTTTTTTCCCCCTGCAGTACCACGGTGAATTCTGTCCTGGCTTCTGGTACAAAAAATAAAGCTGAGAGGAAAGGATGTCAAGGCCTGAAATGTCAGTGTTCAGGTGAGGAAGGTGGAGAAGTTGCTGGGTTGTCACTGCAGAAGATGGAGAAACTTCTCCACAGAAGATGGAAGGTCCACACTGGCCAAGGAATTCACAGTAAGGTCTGTTTTATCTCACTGCAAACATGTGGAAGGAGGAGGTTTATGTATGAGGAGGAAATATTCACAATTAATATATAAAATAGATATTTTAATAAAAATTAATATATAATTACGGTATATAATATATATCATTAATATATTAAATAATATGATCTGCCTGTGGAAGGCAGATGGAGCAGGGCAGTTTTTACATGCAGGGAAATGGAAGAGGGGCAATAATCAAGGGAAAGAAACAGAATGGTTTGAGTTGGAATGGTGACTTCTAAATTTTGATCACTAAAAATCCAAATAAATACAAGCCAAACTGAAAAATAGTTTAATTTTGACCCCAACACTACCTATGTTTTGTTTTATAGCAAAACTCTATCAGTGTGAGGGCTGGCATCTCTCGACTTTTTGGTCCCAAAATGTCACAGAAAATACCCAAGTTCCAGCAAAGTTTCAGCCAAACCAGTTTTAATCTGATGTAACAGCCTTCCCTGGGTGATGCTACAGTGATTAATTTTAGTGTTAATTGCTCCAGGTTATGGCTGTAGCCACTGCTGACGAATATTCCAGTGACATGGCTTAAACCAAGGCTGAGATTCTCTGTGCCCAATTTCCTTCTCAGCCACTGGATGCAGCTTCAAGTCCCTTTTTAGTGCTGGATCCAGCCTTTGATGTGCTTTTAAATGCCTGGGGAGCTGCTGGCTGCAGGGGAAGGGCTCAGTGACATAAAGGAGGTGGCCACAAAGAGGGACCTCGTGGGCACCACAGCAGAGGAATATTTGCTTGAGCATGGAACAGCGAGCCAAGGCTGAATCCCAGCCCCTTCCCTCTTCCCAGCGAGTCACTTTTAACCTCTCCACATCTGCAGGGCTTTTAAAAGCAAATCCCGTTAATTGCCTGCCTTCAGGAGGAGTTGGGGGACTAATTGATGAATGTTTGCAAAGTGCTCGCACGGTGTGAAGTGCAGCAGCGACTGCTGAGCGCTGTGGCCGCCTTTTGGAGGCAGATCCAGCAGGAGCAGCTCCTGCTGCTGGGGATGGATGTGGAGGGCTCTGTGCCGGGTCAGACTCTCCTGTGATTTCACTGATTGCCTCGGTAACCTCCAAAAAACCCCAAAACATGAAGGGACCTGAAAGCTGCACCCTTGGCTGCCCGTGGTGCACATTCCCGGGCTCAGGATGGTGTGACCCAAACTCTCCTCCTGCCCCTGGAAAAGGGTTTCCATTTACAATTAGCAAAATTTCACAGAGTGCACAGAAACTTCGCATGGAGGCACCAGCAGGCACTGGCAGGAAGGATCAGCAGAGGCAACCAAACAGTGCAATAATTCCTGGGAGCTTGGAGAAAGCCTCTCCTCCTCCCTCCATCATGTCAAAAACCTCTTTTTTCATGTTTGTTTTCCTGATGGCCCATGGCCCATTCCCACAGGGATTTTCCATCCCAGTCCATGGCCACCACCTGTCCCTTTCCATTTATTTCTCTCTCATCTGTTCTGTGCCAGCAGGTCTCTTCTCTAAAAAAAATCACAGACAAAATAAGACAAATGTGTCAAAATATATTGAGAGTCCAGTTTCCATAGCAATTGTAAGAGATGTTCATCCCTGGGCAGGGAGTTCTGTTGTATCAGCTTTTGTATGGAAATGTCCAGGTGCAGATTTCTGGAATTTCCACTGCTTTTTGTGTGATTTCATTCCATTTACAGAACACAGCTCCACAATGGGTATCTCAAGAAGAAAGGCTGAGGAAAGGAGTTATGATCTTTAATTAATATTGTGCATATAATTGTCTGTTATAATATTCACACATATAATATATATAATGTATTCTATGGTAGATGTATATAAAGGGGGAATATAATGCATAAATATAATTATTTTATTTATATATTACATATAATTTTTTCACTTATCTGTTATCTAACATGCATGATTATTATTGTTATTATCAATCTTTGCAATACATGATAGATTATCTAGAAAAGTGCCAGCTCCCAACTGAGGACCACAGGGCTTCATTTGGGAAAAAGAAAACAATGTAAGAGTTTTCTTGACATATTTTTNAAACTCTCCTCCTGCCCCTGGAAAAGGGTTTCCATTTACAATTAGCAAAATTTCACAGAGTGCACAGAAACTTTGCATGGAGGCACCAGCAGGCACTGGCAGGAAGGATCAGCAGAGACAAGCAACAGTGCAATATTTCCTGGGAGGTTGGAGAAAGCCTCTCCTCCTCCCTCCATCATGTCCAGAACCCCCTTTTTTCATGTTTGTTTTCCTGATGGCCAATGGCCCATTCCCACAGGGATTTTCCATCCCAGTCCATGGCCACCACCTGTCCCTTTCCATTTATTTCTCTCATCTGTTCTGTACCAGCAGGTCTCTTCTCTAAAAAAAAATCACAGACAAAATAAGACAAATGTGTCAAAATATATTGAGAGTCCAGTTTCCATAGCAATTGTAAGAGATGTTCATCCCTGGGCAGGGAGTTCTGTTGTATCAGCTTTTGTATGGAAATGTCCAGGTGCAGATTTCTGGAATTTCCACTGCTTTTTGTGTGATTTCATTCCATTTACAGAACACAGCTCCACAATTTGTATCTCAAGAAGAAAGGCTGAGGAAAGGAGTTATGATCTTTAATTAATATTGTACATATCATTGTCTGTTATAATATTCACACATATAATATATAGAGTGTATTCTATGACAGATGTATATAAAGGGGGGATATAATGCACAAATATAATTATTTATATAGTACATATAATTATTTCACTTTTATGTTATCTAATATGCATTATTATTTTTGTTATTATTAATCTTTGGAATACATGATAGATTACCTAGAAAAGTGCCAGCTCACAACTGACTTAATTTGGAAAAAGAAAACAATATTATAAGAGTTTTCTTGACATATTTTTATGATTATTTGCATTATAAACTTTTTGTGACATTGATTCTGAAACTCCACAGAGCTCTCCTTGCATGCATCCATCTTCTACCACGTGGCTGCCACATAAATAAAAATATTAATAGGTAAAAGCAGCAGCCTCTTTGCCGTAGCCAAGTCTGGGAGTGGATGAATTGTTAATTCAAGTTAAATTGCTTTTATGAACTTCTTGTTCATTTATATTAATTGCTTGTACTGACCTGACCTAACCTGCTTAGGTGGAACAGCAGAAATTAAAGATGCTCTCGTTTTGCATGCACAAAGTGCAGGGAGAGTTTTTTGCTTAAATGCACTCACACAGAATTCTTATATAAAAATGACTGAAACTCGTTGGGATTGTGGCTCCATCAGAGTGGATGTGCCTTTGACAACCACCCACAGAACCACAAATACCAGGCTGGATCACCTCATCCAGCATTTTTTGGCCAAAATAAAGAGACAAGAAGGGGCAGCACCCTGCAGAGCTGGATCTTTAAAGAGTCCAATGTTGTAGAATCCCCCACTTCCCTGGGGAGGGGATTCCAGTGGCTGATTTTTCCCACTGAGAAAAATCAGTGGGATTTTGTGTCCAGCTGGAATCCCCCTGGTACCCATTGCCTGTCTTCTTTTCCATGAGCATCTTCTAAAAAAGGGAGTCTCCATCTTTGCAACCACTCTAAATACTGAAACTAAAAGGTCTTTTTGGGGTTTCTCCCTGTCAGGATTTAGGTTGTGCTTCACAGTGGGGCAGGCTGTGATGGTTCTCTTGGGTGTCCTGCAGATTCAGAAGAGTTGTCCTGGCTGTGCTGGGGGACAGAGCTCTGGGGATCCAGGGTGCTGATTCCTGGCTGGCTCAGCAGGGAACTGTGCAGCAACAACTCCTCAAGGGTGGCTCCTCATCCTTCCCCACCTTCTGCATTTATTTAGGTGGCTCCACCATCCTCCTGAGTTGGCTTTGTGCTGGTCTCAGGTGCCTCAGGAGGAGGTTCAGCTCTGGGGAAGGGATGGTTGGAGGGAAGATGTGTGCTGGTGTCTTCACAAACAATTCCATGGGTGAGGGGAAGGGTCTACATGCCCTTAAAATGGGTCTGAAATGTCTCCACTGACTTTGGGCAGCAGGTTTGTGACAAAGCCCAGACACTGCTCCTGGCACAGCCAAGGGGCAGTTCCTGACCTTTGGGGTTAACTTTGAGCAGCAGTTTCCTAACAGAGCCCAGACACTGCTCCTGGCACAGCCAAGGGGCAGTTCCTGACCTTTGGGGTTAACTCCAAGCAGCAGGTTCCTTACAGAGCCTGGACACTGCTCCTGGCACAGCCAAGGGTCTGCACAAGGTTCAGCCTCTGAACTTTGGGGTAAAACACCAGGTTCAGGGGGATATGGGGCAGTGAAACCTCCCTGGTACCTCAGAGAGGGGAAAGGAGGAGGGCAATGTGCAGATGGAGTTTGGGATAAAAGGAGGCTGTGAAACCTCAAAAGAAAACCCTTTGGGCTCTCTCCCTTTACTCCACTAAAGCTGCAGGATTCTGTCTCCTGTATGGACACTGGCTTTGCCCTGCAGGATTTTCCCTGCTGTAGGATGAGGAGGAATTAGCCAAAGGCACAAGGAGACCCCCAGTGTGTGATGGAAACAACTAATCCGGGCTCAGCTCCTTGGGAGGATTTTATCTCTTCTACACCACAGCTCATCTCAGGGCTTCTCTCTTGGTAAGGATAAATGCACACTCTGGGAATCTGGTCATGGGGATTTTATTTCCAGTAATCATTCCTCTCAGCAGGACCAGAAGCTTTGGAAAAGGTTGTCAAAGTCATCTGGAACATGAAGAGCTAGTGGAAGCTATATGTATTATCATTTTGTTCAGTTATATCAACTAAAAAAGGGAAGGAGAATGCTCTAAGGTTCTCAAAGCAGGCAGGAGAGGGAGCACATGTTGCAGCAAAGCCAACATCTTTAGGAATTCTGTATGTCAGGAGCTGGAATGGTTCCTGCTTTGTACCATCCCTAAGAGTCCCTGCATTACTGCATTAATTGTGATTCCAATCAATTCCATAATAACTTTAGGAGTGTAAGATGGAGTGGCTTCTGTAAATAGAGTAGAAGTAAATAATGGATATTCTGTATTACACCTTTGTATTCTCTCTTCTTTGGATCCATATCAAAAAAAAAAAAAAGATATTGGAAAAAAAAGAAACCTTGGCATTTCATCAGATCTCTCTAAAACACTTTTCAAAGCTCAGAACACCTTTTTATATGCTGCATTTAAGGAACAGAACTCTTACTGTTACCTTCTTATTTAACCATATCCTGTGTGCAATTGGCTGTTCTCCCCCAGCATCAGCCTGCAGAGCCCCGTGAATACAGGCATGAAACAGTTTTATTTTATACTGAAGCACATTTTCAGTCATTTTGGCTTCAGAGGGACTGTGGCAGCCTTCATCCCTTGTGGGATCAAAAGGCAGGAAGCAAATACAATAAGACAGATAATAATATTTATGATTCTCAGGTTTACAGCTGCTCTCTCCCTTTTTGCAAAGCAGGAGAATTCTCGCTGGGGACTTGCTTGTTGAGCCCCTTGGGTATGGTTAAGGCTTCTAAAAGGTTTATAAAGCTCCCAAATAAATATTTGTAAAAGAACTACTAGCACTTGGAGAGAGGAGTGCTGAAAAGCTGGTGATATCCAACTTAACTCAATACACAGTAATTATAGATCTTATTTCCAAGACTTTTATTCCACAGATGGCTCCTTTGCAAGGGAAGGAATAAAAAAAGACAACAGGGTATTTTTGTTGTTTTTTTTCTTTTTTCTTTTTCTTTTTTTAGGTGCATCAGAGTTTTTTAGTTTCAGGGAAGAGACTTCGTCGTAGTCTGTGAGGAAAACAAAACGAGCTGCAAACGAGGAGGCGCTGAGGTGCAAAGAGAGTTGGGAGAGACCCGATGGGGGATTCAGTAATCGAAGCTCGGTGGTTTTACGGAGTCACTGAACGGTTTGGGTTGGAGGGGACATTAAAGCCCGTCCAGTCCCACCCCCTGCCATGGGCAGGGACATTCCCAGTCCCTCAGCATCGCCCTTTGGGTTGATGGGTTTACAGCAGCTCTCTGTGGGTTTTGCTGGTGGCCATGGGGAGGTTTGTGTCCCCTGTGACAAGAGGAGCGGTGTCCGTGTGTCTGCATTGGGGTCACAGCACTGCTGGTGTCACCCAAATGTCACCTGCTGTCACTCACCTGGGAAATGCAGGGAGCCAGCTGTTCTGTGGAACTGGGATGTCACCCCCACACCTTTTATATTGCAAATTCCTGGCCAGGATCGGGATCCTCGCCCACACCAAGAGCCTGGAATGACTTGGAGAGGAGTGACAGAGTTGTCTTTACAAACCAGCACTGGGAGATAAAACCAGCACTGAGAGGTAAAAGAAACAATGGGAAGGATTCCACTGGTTGGTGAATGGAAAAGAAGATGTTTGCCTTTACAAACAAACCGTGGGTTGGCTGATAAATGAAACTGGTGATGGAAAGATGAAAGAAACAACGGGGAAAACCCATAAATTCCACAAGAATTAAAAATTAAAAGGGGGGTTATACGTTAAAGGGGAATCTTTAGGTATGAGGCATTCCGGGAAGTCTGTACCTCTCAAGTACCTCAGCAGTGGGGAAAGAGAGAGGGACATGCAGATGGGAAATTGGGATAAAAACTGGGAAATTGGGATAAATACCGGGAAATTGGGATAAACTGGAGGCTGCATCCTCCAAAAATTGTAGACACCCCAGGGGAAATGCCCCACAGCCTCTCCCTTCATTCAAATCAAGTAAAAAGGACTCCTCTGTCTCATTTTCGGACATGAACCTCTGGCATTTGTGGATTAATTTTTCCTAACAACTTCCAGGGTCTGGAAGGGGGGTGGGGAGCAGGGCTGTGTTGTGTAACTGATGCATTGGAGGCGTGGGGTGCATGTTAATAATTCGGTGGCTGCTCCTTTCCCGTGGATTCTGGACACTGAGGATGAGCCACAGCAGAGAACTCCGGGACTGCAGTGATCCAAGGGTGGGAGCTTTTCCTTCCCCTCAGGCAGCAGTGGAGGGAAATAACAAGTAGATGGCATTCTACCTCTATTTTTAAATGAAGGCACAGCTGCTTAGGATGGAGAGTCTGTTCCCTTCACTTGTTATGCTCCATTGTCAGCCCGAACAAAGAAACTTGCATTTATTTAATTCAGGGCTCGCAGCCTCTGCCTTTAAAAACAGAACAATAAATATAAACATGGTGTTCGGATTAATTTAATTAGTTTGTGTTAATTACACCACATTCAATGAGAATTTTGGGCTTTGCTCAGCTCCTGCCTGCTGGAGGGAGAGGTGCTTCAGGAATGATGGTAAATGTGTTTCCCTTAAGCTGGAGTTGTTTTTCCTTCTCCGTGTCCTGATCTCGACCCAGCCATCCTCAGCTCCAGCTGGAGTCCCTGTGCTCATCACCAGGAAGGGCACAGAAAATAAAAGATCCTGATTCAAGTTACCCAGTTATTCCCAGCAGGATCCAGGGTCAACACCAATTTTCTCTTTAGGCTTTAAACGTGGCCTGAAGTACCTGACTTTCCTCCAGGGCTCTGCACTGATTAACTCATCCATGACAGATTGAAATCTGTGGACTTCTGGAGTAATATTTTTTTTTATTCTGTGGGATCGTGCTTTTCCTAGCACTGCTCACTGTAATCACAAAAAATAACTGCTAGAAAAAAAGAACTTTACCTTAAAAAGAAGGGGAAAAAATGGAAGAAAGAGGAGAAATGTTGCTTTTTCATGTCAGGATTCCCCTGATATTCTCCCCTTTTTTGGGTTTGTTTGGCAGGAAGAGGCTGCAGTTTGAGGGACTTACAGTTCTTGCCTGAGGGCTCTCAAGAAACCACCTCACCTTAAAACGTGCTGTTTGAACAGAGGTTAAAAACGCAGTTTAAGCTTAATGAACAGTGATGGAGTGTTAAAAGGCAAGGTGTCTAAATGAGGAACAAAAACGTGTTCCAGCTCCAGTCCCAGAGGCTCATTAAAATCACATCCAAGTTCTCTCTCTAGGGAATGCCCAGACTGCACCAGGGCTTGCAGCACTGATGGACACCGTTGGTAAAGTGCAGGTGGGTTAATTTTATTATGAAGTTTTTGATATTATTAAGTGCAAGGCTTTTTTATGAGCTTCATCACCTCTGAGGATCCAGATTTTTGCAGGATGAGAGGTTTGTCTGGGCTGGAATTGCAGCTGGAGCTGGAATCCACTGGCCAGAGCTTCAGCAGGGGTGAAACGGGGCAACTGTTCCCTCAGGGAAGAGATTTGTGTCAGTCTGGGAGATCTACAGCTTTCATTGCAGGGAAATAAAGAAATCATCCAAACCTACTTAATTAAGTAAGTTAATAATGTGAAGAGGTTATAAAATTCTACATATTAAGTAAACAAAGTGAGATATTTAAGGTCAATTCTACAGCCTGTGTCTATAAGCAAATTACACACAAAAATATATATACTTCATATATATAAAATTTAAAAATACCTATCATATTTTCTAGGATAAAGATGGTGAAATATTCTGTAGCTATCAGAAACATGATGAATTTTGGATTAGGAAATGCATCTAGTGAGTGTCAGCATTCTGGAAGGGCTGCAAACAGGGGCCAATTTGTTTTAAACTTGTAAATCCTCAGTAGATTGTTCAGTATTCTCAGTTAGAAACCCCAGGCAGAGAAATGGTGACAGCAAATTTTATGAGAATAACACTCTTGGAGATTGCTTCAGTAAATCTAGGAGATCATCAAGATAAATGAGGAAATTAATTAAAAAAGCACAAAGGCTTCATCCCCAGTGATTTGACCCTTTGTACAAAGAAGTGGCGCTACTTAAGTAAAAAAAAGTCCACAAGTTGAAGGATTCAGTAGAGTTTATTGTGAAATATTCCCCTTTATTCAAATTCCTATTGAAGCAGTTATGTTTCATGTCATTCTAATATTTTTTTACTCAAGAATCAGCATTATGATAAAATGAACCTTTACCAGTAGTTGGAGTCATTGATATTTGAGACTGAAAAAAAGCAATATATTCATTGAAAGGAAGATTGAAGCAGCTCAGAATAAAGGTAGAAAAAACTCCAATCTCAGCAGTAATGGTTACACCCATTTAACAGAGGTTGGTATTTCCTTTATTTGGGTATTTTCCCCATTTTATAATGGATCAGAACAAGAGGTGCAGTCTGGGAGCTCCAATAACAAAATAAAGGACTAAAAGAATCCTTGTTTGAGCACCAACCAGCCTGTGTCACCCTGATCCTTTTCCTGTATGTGCCTGCTAGGATTTTGCCAAAAATATGTGTATTTCATCAAACATGGGATTGTAATAATTATCTATCAATCAATTTATCTTAACTAATATGCTTGCTGAAGAAAAAAAAAGATTTTAAGTAAGCCTAGAATCTACAGAGAATCTACTCAAAAATTATTCAACAACAAAAAGATTGTTTCAAAAGTTTATTTTTAACGCCCTGGGATGGGATGAGAGTTACCACAATTATAAATACATGACAACACACACCAAGTTTCTTTTCTGAGGATGTTGTTGACTCTGTTTTTCCCCACAGATGCACCTGGGATGGTGACCTGGAACCCGTGGAAGGGGATGCTGCAGGCATTTGATCTCCAGTCCTGAATCCCTGATGTCAGCTCTGGAGTTATTGTCACACTGCTGCAGGTTCCTGCCATGAATATAAATCATTGCTCCTGTTCAAAGGCTTCTGTTTGAGAGAAGTGGCTTTTTTTAAAGGAAGGTTTTGTGATTTACTCCAGATCTGAGGGTAATCTTTACTGAATTTGGTAATTTCTGGGATGTCCTTGGAGGGGCTTTGATTGGAGAACATTAGTATTGGAGAAATATTGCAGTGTGTAAAAACATGAGCTCAGAAATTGGAGTTGGGTTTGGTGTTTGTTGATGTCAATACCACACTGGGACTCTGAGGCAGCCATTTATCCACAGGTCCCAAAATTTTGGGAAGTTCTGAGGGTCAGAGCAAAGACACAATTTAATGGATGCTTTTATACCTCACCAGATTATTTCCTGCCTTTTTTTTTTTCNTTAAGCACATAAATTGTCCCTGTTGCTGCTCCAGCTATTGTCACTTTGTAAAATCCTCCTTAATAGCACTTGTTCCCTTTTCTGCTTGACAGGTGGCCTTGCCTTCCCTGTGCCCTCTGCGTGCCTGGAATGCTGATGGAAGGGATGGGATTCACCTGGAACTCTCAGGTAGAGAAAAACCCGACTGATTGTTGCCATCTTTATTGATAAAAAAGGCCACAAAGGTCCCCAGCCCTTAAACAGGAGGCTTCACTCAGCTGTGGTGAGGGAATGCCCCAAGAGCTGACCTTTGATTGAGGATCTCTCAGCAGAGCTTTGGGCTCGTGCTGTTATTCAGGGCAGACATTTCATGGCATTTTGTGCTTCAGCAGAACTTTGAAGATGCCCAGGGTTTTATCAGCAGCTCCTTCTGGATTTGTTATTTTAAAGCACCTCTCTGGCTTAGATATCTGAGTTCCCAGAGAAA